>CM067310.1:7849509-8119287 GCA_034231615.1 Meghimatium bilineatum | reverse complement strand
CCACCTTCACCACTGAAGAGTTTTTCTTGTGTGTGTCCCGTAGATGTCATGTATGCCATCATCTGCAAGTGCTGTACCATGATGTATATAGGTAAAACTGATAGGAGACTCGCTGACCGATTCTGTGAACACCTACGCAGCATCAAACGCCATTCAGGTTATCCTGTTGACATTCACTTCAATGGCATAAGTCATCAGGTGATAGACATCAAGGCATGCTTCTCTGATGACCAGACTCATCACGAGCTTGAGAACCACTATATATAAGAATTTGGCACTCTTAAACCTAGCGAAGGTTTGGAACCTTAGGCATTTAGGGATCAGTTGTGTCATTATTATGTGTGTGACACACAAAAATAGATGTTTTGACCAAAATGGCCAAAAGACTAGGCCCCCATACCTTGTTCTGTCTGCCTATCAGGGTTGTAGATATATGTCTTTAGTAAGGTGGGGGGGAGGGGGGGGTGACTGAAAAAAATATCACTCGCCCATCCTGGTGTGTAGGCCTATTTTTCTTTTTCATGAGAATTTTAATCACCTTTTTGTACTAACTGTGGCCAAATTCCTAGTACTACTAAGACGTGCTGATTTCCTAACTCTTGAACACCCCAACCAACCCCCATCTACAAGCTTGTAGCCTATTAGGGCCCTATTGTGTTTTTTAAATAGTAGACATCAGCTACCTATTTACCATGG
This sequence comes from Meghimatium bilineatum, assembly GCA_034231615.1. Taxonomy (NCBI): domain Eukaryota; kingdom Metazoa; phylum Mollusca; class Gastropoda; order Stylommatophora; family Philomycidae; genus Meghimatium; species Meghimatium bilineatum. Next base: position 8,118,591 of record CM067310.1, on the reverse strand, counting down.
AAACACTAAATAAAAATAGATTGCGTTGGCTGGGTTATGTCTGCAGAACGCCAAACTATTGCATCCCAAAACAAGAACTATTCTGAGAACTGACTGATGGCCAGCGAGCCTGCGTTAGGCCAATGCGGAGGTATAAGAACGTCTGTAAATCCTCAATCAAAGGCTTTTTTTCATAGACCCAAAATCTGGGAAAACATGGCTGAAACTCTGGCGGCATCTGTTGCAAGTGGGAGCAACATTGTTCAAAAATAATCTGTTTAAAGATATGGAAGAAAAAAAGAGAAAGACGCAAACAAAAATGTCTGCTGCTTGTGACTGCTTGAAAAGTTCCAATTCCAGAGAAATTGTTAAAAGGATTGCTTCTTCTTTTTGCTTAGGCCTAATAATTGTCTGCAAGACGAAATAGGTCATAGGCCAACATATTATAGTGAGCATCAGGTGCTAAAACATTGTCCAAATGTTTATAAATTATAGCCTAGGTCTCAATTTAATGAAGTCATGACGAAAACCTAACATATTTTATCTGGACAGACTAGCTGACTAGGCCTAATTTAATTAACATTGGCATGTCAACACGCTCAGAATCGTGAGCTGATAGCATCCATAAAGAAGACCCGTCTAAACAGAAGAAAACATCACATGAATGAATGGCATATTTACGGAATTTCCGAATCAGAAATATGGTACGCCCAGAAATATTATAGATAGTCGGTTTCATTTCAAGCCTAACAGCAGTCTAGATCAGTAAAAATTGATTGCGTCCACCGTTGTGCTATAAATCATATCGATTCACGCCTTTTTAAATTCACAATTTTTTTTATCTAAACACTGATTCTAACCCTTCTCCCCTCCTAAAAAATATAAAAACTAATTCTAATCCTTTTAACCTCCATTTACAAAAATCTATAATTTTATGCAACTTATCTAACACTGCAAATGTCACAACGGTGGACGAAATCAAATTTGCGCCGTCTAGATCATATCATATCCCTCAAACTCAAATCACCCTATGACTATGAGACAATGTTATGAATCTCGACAATACTCAATACATAACAACATAAAAGCATAATACTGCCCTTTAGGCCTATTATAAATGAGGGCCATTTTTTGTTGCAGTATTATGTATAATTAATAATATATTATTATATTAGAGATGATAAAATATAAATTTAATTTAATTATATATTATTATCATCGAGATACACAAATAAAATAAATTATAATTAAATAAGACGTAATAATAGTAGTTAAACACAATGAATGTTGGGACACCTTTTGCGGCTGAGGCATACGGCACACATGATACAATCTTACAATTCAATATGTATATGGCTATCGTTTAAATATACTATAACACCTAGACCTCGGCTTAACTTACTAACTAAGTTATTAAAATAAATAACACCACAGTCTGCGTCTGCTTGAGCCTACTTTACTTTACACTCCCAGTAAAGTTTACTAAGAGAAACAATAAACGTACAGTTCGAGTTGACAGATTGCGAAATATACTGCACATACAGGACACCAAACACATTTTTCAATACAACTTACCATTACTTATGCATTTTGTATCTTAGACTGAAGTAATACATCAATAATCCGATACAGGAGCAGAAAATATCTTCTCGGCGATAAGAAGATTCAGGTACTACGATATCCTATTCACGAACTTAAATCAATTTCCGGTTCGTCATCCATCTTCCTAAGGGAGATAACACGTTTATAATGTTGATTATAATGTAGACTAATGAAACGGACCTTAATCAACAATATAAGAAAAAAGCAATCTTCTTTTTTTTTGGCTACTTCATGAGACAGGCAGGTTTAGAGAACATAATCACAACAGGCAAGATTGAAGGCACCAGAGACAGAGGGCGACAACGTGAAAAAATATTAGACAGTTTGACAACCTGGCACGGCAAAGAAACAACAACGACTTTGATACATAATACTGTGGACAGAGAGCTGTGGAGAGCCATGACCGCCTACGCCACCCGGCATGGCACCTGATGATGCTGATGAATGTTGATTATTTATGTGAACGGTTGTCGAACTTGTATTGTTTCTGAGGATGGTTTTTGTTTATCAAGTCAGTCTCCGCATTGAAGGTTTGGTGCAACGGAGACATCTTCTATCTCCTGTGACAATATTACTGCATATCAAGCGATCAAACGTTCCATAGCCCAAAAACCGATTGTCATTCAATCCTGAGAAATCTTACAGCAAAAACAATAGATAGAAATAGATATGCACTGTCAAAAAAGGGTTTAAAAGCTGTAGAAGATTGACTTCACTGTACTCGGTTTCCCATATGTACTCCGTCACTCTCAACGAAGCGGGACGCCGCCTGCCGAGAGTACCACTCATAACATGTAGCTTCAAGTGATAATCCACAGGGATCTCCGATAAAATCCACCTTATAACCGGATTCGAACCCGCGACCTCTTGAACACAAGGCGAATAGACTTGTGTTTTGTTTTGTTTTTTGTTCATAATACGCCAGGGAGATCCCCAAATATACACTGTCAAAAATGATTGAAAATGTTATATTGTAAAAAAACGTACAGGTTGACAGGTATATGAACTTTGATGGCATGGCCGTAGATATGTTGTCAGTAATGTGGGCTTTACCTAAAAACAGTATCATTTACTCGTTTCCGTGTGCAATTCCAGCTTTATGATAAAAAAATTTATGACCATTAAAAAAAAATCATTACGGAAGGGGTTTGACCCACCTTATGGCCAAATTGCTAGTACTAAAGGTCATTTCCTTATCTACGGGATTGGTTGCTGGTGTATTCTGCTAAATTATGTTCTGCCCTACAGGCTTCGTTGAGAGTTACGGAGTACATATGGGAAACCGAGTACAGTGAAGTAAAAAGGGTTAGATGTGATAGGAAGATTTGGTTTAGGAACTAAGAACGAAAGAGGTGATTTATTGATAGAGTGGGCACAGGCACATAACTTAATAATAGGGAATACATAGTTCAAGCGACATCCACGAAGGCTGTGTACATGGATTAACCCAGGTAATAATACTCGGAACCAAATTGATTACATTTTAGTCTCTAAAAGACATAGAAACAGCATTAGATCTATGAAAACAAGGCCAGGTGCTGACTGCGACAGTGATCATATACTACTGGTAGCGAAATTGTGTATAAGATTAAAGAAGATCAAGAGAGCAACAAGGAATATGAAGTTAGATTTAGCTTTATTGAAATCAGAGGCTGACATTAAAGAAAGATACAACATAGTTGTACAAAGTAGATACAATGCCATTGCAAAGTTTCAGAGTATTGAAGATCAATGGAACATGCTAAAACAGTCGATAAACCAAACATCTAAAGAGATAATACCAAAAGTAATATATACATCAAAACAAAAATGGATGACTGAAGAAATATTAGAATTGATGAGCACCAGAAGGAAAAATAAACACAAGGTAGTGGAATATCAGAAAATACATAAGGAGATACGAGAGAAATGCAAAATAGCAAAAGAAAGCTGGCTGAACAAGAAATGCACAGAAATAGAATTGCATTACAACCAAGATACAGCATTACTATATAAGAAAATTGAGATGATAACAGGAAAGAGAACGCAAACAGTTACAGGGTGTCTAAAATCTAAGACAGGGCAGCTATTAATGGGAAAAGATCACATAATACAGAGATGGTCAGAATATATCAAAGAACTTTATGATGACAATAGACCAGAAATAAACATACAAGATAACGGCGAGGGTCCATCAATACTCACAGCAGAAGTAAGGGAGGCACTAAGACACATGAAATATGGCAACGCCCCAAGTCCAGACAATATCACATTAGAAGAATTAGCAGCTTTAGATGACTTTGGAGTTGAAATAATCACAAAATTGCTGAATGACATATATAACAGCGGAAACATACCAGATGACTTAACTCTTTCAGGACTTGATTATTTGTAGATTTGGACCAAATTAATTTTCTGGAGTAGACAAAAGTCCTTACATGTGTTTTACATTGTATCACTTGACATACTAATATTAATAAATAGTGTATGTGTAATATATCATTGGAAAGGGGTATGGATACAGAATATGAATATATAAGTACATTGATGATATTTGATTACTTCACAAGGTTAGAGTTAGTAAAACACAAAACAAGAAAATGTTAATTTATTAGTATAAATATTGTGACTTACCCAAATGTATCCATACTTGTCATTGATGATATCCTTTTTTTCAAGAATGTTTACACAAGTATATCCAATTCTCTTCATTATGCATCATTTTATTTGATGAATTTATATCAATAAATGTTAGTTCAGTACATTTTTCTGATTGACACCAGAAGCAATGAAAATATGAAAATATTTCAGGGGAAGAAAAATTTCCCTACATGTTTTTTTCATTGTATCACTTGACATACTAATATTGATAAAAAGTGTATGTGTAATATATCATTGGAAAGAGGAATGGATACAGAATATGAATATATAAGTACATTGATTATATATGATTACTTCACAAGGTTAGAGTTAGTAAGACACAAAACAAGAAAATGAAAATGTTAATTTAGATTTATTGACTTAACAGTTCTGTGTCTCCACCAAGATTTTTTCAGTCATGTCATATTTAGAACTCACTGTAAGAAAGGAAGATTTATTGACTTAACAGTTTTGTGAGTGTCTCTACCAAGATTTTTCCAGTCATGTCATATTTAGAACTCACTTTAAGAATGGAAGATTTATTGACATATAATTCTTTGGGTGTCTCCGCCAAGATTTTTTCAGACCTGTCATATTTAAAACTCACTGTAAGGATGGAAGATTTATTGACTTACAGTTATGTGGATATCTCCGCCAAGGTTTTATAGTCTTGTCACATGGAAATATACAGCTGTAAGTTGTAGGCTGATCCTAATTTTGTCAGCTAGCTAAATTTGAAATTGCACATCAAGCAAAACCTTTTAGTTCTAGGAAGTGCCAATAAAGACACAGTTTTCACCAACTGCCAAAAACATCAGGAGATGGAGACTTCCTGCACTGGAAGTAAACACTTTTTGTTTCAGTGTTGAACATCAAATGTTTGCAGTGAGCACTATCTCCAGAAGTCTATTATGTTCTGAACACTGTTTGAAAACACACATTTTCTCCATATGTTGGCTCGGTGGTAGAGAAGTTTTTTTGTTCACTTCACAGACCCAACTTGGTTGAATTAGCTTGTGGTTTAAAAGCCAATCGTTCACATTGTACTGGCGATATGATCGGATGAAAGCCAATCGTTCACATTGTACTGGAAATTTAATCATAGTTAAATGGCAATGGTAGAAGATGAGGTGGGCAAAATCTACTGATATAATAATAAAACCCATAGTTCGTCAGGGTCGTAGGAGTGTCACATTGATATCCGTCAGGGTCGTAGGAGTGTCACATTGATATCCGTCAGGGTCGTAGGAGTGTCACATTGATATCCGTCAGGGTGGTAGGAATGTCACATTGATATCCGTCAGGGTCGTAGGAGTGTCACATTGATATCCGTCAGGGTGGTAGGAATGTCACATTGATATCCGTCAGGGTCGTAGGAGTGTCACATTGATATCCGTCAGGGTCGTAGGAGTGTCACATTGATATCCGTCAGGGTGGTAGGAATGTCACATTGATATCCGTCAGGGTCGTAGGAGTGTCACATTGATATCCATCAGGGTCGTAGGAGTGTCACATTGATATCCGTCAGGGTCGTAGGAGTGTCACATTGATATCCGTCAGGGTCGTAGGAGTGTCACATTGATATCCGTCAGGGTCGTAGGAGTGTCACATTGATATCCATCAGGGTCGTAGGAGTGTCACATTGATATCCGTCAGGGTCGTAGGAGTGTCACATTGATAAATTTGGTACAGAAAGATTTTCACACATCTCTATCCTCTACCATCCTGATGAGTTTTGAAACTTCACACCCTGCCAAGTCATTGACATTATCTAGCCATGTCTTCTTCTGGCCTCCTAGTCTTCTTTCAACCTCCACTATACCTTGAAGAACGCCTCTTGTCAATGGACACACCACGGAAAAGGACAGTTTACAAGTTTCAATTTCTCTTAAATTGGTGGAAGTTCACTACTAGTCACTCATTTCAGTGAGAGCAGAAATTTTGTTGTACTGGTCAGTTAACACCTGGCATAATCTGCACTGCTATTAGGTGTTGCCCATTATTTCTGCCTGCCTCATTGGACACATTGGAATAGATGAAACATGGGAAAACTGATTTTAATAATATATAGTACATAGACAAAACAAGCAATCAGTAATACTCAGACTGGGTACATGGAATGCAAGAACCATATGCCTTAGACTTAACACCTCTGACATGACAAATGAACCATCTATTCATAGACCTGTAATCTGTCAGAATCATTGCGGCACTACATTAGATGCACCTCCTTTGTAGTATTTTTTAGGCGTACAGTATAATTGGTCAAAACATTTTTCTATCTTGCACAGCAAAGAGAGTTCAATAAAATCACTGAGTCTGTTGGTGATTGCGTTGGTGATTGCCAGCCAAGTGAGATCTGATGTCACTTCCTCTATTTCCATTCTCGTACTTGATGTTATTGTAGGATATGCAGCTCACTTCTTAGCTAATTTCCTGCTATTTTGGTAGGCCACGAAACCCCAACCACACATGTGTATTTCTTGTGTTACTGATCCATCTGTGTAAATTATATGTGGCTTCAAGTGCTGCAGTATGAGTTCTTGGATCATCCCTCTGTTCTGTTGGCAGCCCAGTCACTGCACTCTCGTCCCAGCTGAATCACAGCTGTTGTCAATAACTTTCTATCTTTGCTAAATGCCACCCATTCACAGCTTCTTCCCACTTCATCCAGCTCACAAACTCTTGAGACTGTGATGGCCAAAGTACTGGGTTCAAATCTCACCGCAGAAAATTGTATATTCATATTGTTCAGAGAGATGGCAAACTACTGAATGTATTTATATTGCATAGAAAATAAATAAAGCCAAAAAATTCTGTGTTGATGCTATGTCCTGAATAGAATACACTTCCAAAACAAAAATATTGATGAAGAAGCACTCTGAGAAACTAGATTTTGAGTTTCTTGGTACCATCAAGGATAAACTAGACAAGAGTCTTTGTACCATCAAGGAGAAACTAGACAAGAGTCTTGGTACCATCAAGGAGAAACTAGACAAGTCTTGGTACCATCAACGAGAAACAGTTATTACTTGAATGTTTTATGTGAAGAACAATCAAGAATGGAATTGGTTTCACCAGAAGAATAACATGCATCAACTACATAAACATTCACAATGCTATAGTACATGAGGAAAAAAAAGTTAGTGTGTGAGGAAAGAAATGTTAATGTGTGAGTAAAGAAAAGTTAGTGTGCAAATCTTCTTCTTCTTCAGCGTTCATTCTAAAATTCCCACTGGATATACCTTGTTGCAGGACAATGGTCCAACTATATTTCCAGAAGGATGTAGTCCAGAAAATGGAAATGCGTTGTGTCGTTGTTCCATTTGCGCCAAAGGCCCGACACATCCGTCTTCGGCAGGTGTGCAAATATACATACATGTTGAACCAAAAAATGCAATGTTTGTTTTCTGTTTATCTGTTTATACACTATGTAGGTCTTTTTTTTATTATGTTCGTTCTCAATCTTCCATGGGTATCTCTTATAGTAGCACAGTGATCCTACAACATTTCCAACAGAATGTAGTTCACACAACGGAAATTTGCTGTTTTATTTGCACCAATGGCCTGACAACTTTGACTTTGGTAACTAATACATTCAATGTTTTTTACCACATCTGCTGAACAGTGTACGTCTGTGATTATATCGATGGTATAATCGACCAGCCATACAAGAGAATATTTCTGAAATGACTAATGTCTGCTTCACAACAAGGTAATCCAAACTATATTATGGATCTGAAACATGGACAACCGACACAAGACATGAGAGGAGACTAAACACCTGTCAGCAAAGATGTCTCAGCAAAATTTTACATTAAATGGCACGATAAAATCATCAATATGGAACTTTTACGCCACACTAGCTACCATCTGCCATGGAAACACTTAATAAAAATAGATTGCGAGGACTGGACCATGTCCACAGAATGCCAAATTGTTGCATTCCACAATAAGTACTATTCAGAGAAGCTTCTGAAGGCCTGTGGTAGTCCCATGATGAGGTACAAAGGCATTTGTAATTATCAATGAAAAATTTCTTCAAAATCTGGCAAACATGGCCAAAACAAAACCTGAGCTGTCTGGAGGCACAATCTGCGTGCTGGCTGGGGCGATGTTGTTTAGGAACAATATAATAAAAGATATGGAAGATAAAAGGGAAAGATGAAAACAAACATCTTCTGTTGCTTTAACAACATGATCGCTTAGAAAGTCTTCCATTACTGAGAGATAAAGCTCATTGGCTTGTTTTTGTTGTTTTTCTTAATGATCGTCTGCAAGATGCAAAAAGCCATTCAGTAAATTCTAAATATTACAGAAAGTTATGCTATATTTTTATTTAAAAAATTAACTGCTTGTGTTACAGTGATTCAATGGTGGAGCAAAGACGAATAATACTACAATCTGCCATGTATGCTATGAGAGGAAACTAAGAAGATGAAGGGTTTATTATAATGGAATCCCCTTATAACAACTTGGTCCAGACCAGCAAAATATTGTATGTAATAACAGAAATTTACCATGTACAGTACAAACAATAAAGAATAAATATAATTGGGGATTTTTAAATGTGTTGCTATATAGGGAAATGTGTTATAAGAGGATTCTCTATAGAGGAATTCCACTATACCAATCCTCATGATTTTTTCTGCAATGACTTCTGGGAAGAAATCATGCCTGAACTTCTGGTAGGGAATCAACCCTTTTTACCTAACAGTTTGTCTCAAAAATGCAGGATGGTCACAGCAAAGACCTCTCTAAAGTAAAAGACTTCCCAGATCCTAGCATTGCTCCCTACAGTTACATTTAACCAGTCATCTTGGACTTGCTCCCTACAGTTACATTTAACCTGTCATCTGGGACTTTGCTAAACCTATTTTAAAAAGCTGTTGTCTTTCTCCAGGTGAATTATGGTTGATAGTATTCACACCTGCCGTTCTTCTTTCTTTCTAGCACCTGGAATTGCAAGCGATTAGCTCTTAATTCCTATGTGCGGTGGGGTGGTTTTTATGAGCGTTCTTTCATACCCAGGAGACTTCGGCTTAATGCAAATGCCTAATGAAGGAGCGTTCTACTCGGGTGGAGTGTTGTCAATCCAGGGCCAGATGTGTCACCTTGGTTGAATTGAGTCCATGTTTGTTCAAGGTTATCTTGATTTTTTTCTATTCACCGTTTTCGTGGTCTGTCTGTGGTTTTATGTCCGGATACTCTTTTGTTATATGCTCTTATTGGTATTTAGGTTCATTCTCATAAGGTGATCAAACCATTTTACTTGCTGTCTTTTGATATGTTCAATACATGATATTATACCTACCCTTTTCCTAATTGCTTTATTTCTTATTTTATCTAGTTTAGCAACCATTACAGCTTTTCTCATACATTTCATTTCACATGTAGTGATTTTTCGTTGCTGCGAGACTATTAAAGACCATGTTTGGCATTGGTAGCATGGTGTTGTTTAAAAAACTGTCCCACTGAACAAAAAATCATCACAACATGAATGTGTCTTAGGAATTCTTATTGTGAAATTTGTGTTAATTATGGGGAGACATGACCACATTTGTAATTAAACACACCATACAGTAGTTAACAAAACGAAATTTTGATGAGACGCATAAATCGCTACATCCAACTATCTTCACTCTACGGTTAACTTTAGTGTGAAAAACTAACTTTGAAACTCACTTATGTTGTCTATTGTGTTGTGTTGGTGTGAAAGCTGAATACTCACTGCAGTCATGGAGAGAGGTTATAAACCTTCGAATACAAATGTTGCAGACGAATTCTGCGCATCTCCTATAGAGAGCATGAGATAAATGTGTCAATCAATCAATTGCCATGCCGAATGGCATAGGCGATCATGTTTCTCCACGACTCTCTGCCTCTCATGTTGTCAATAAGCTTGGTTGGTGAGCTTTTACCAAGCTACAATACTAGTCCATCTAGCGACAAATGTGTACATTAGAAATAAAATAGATTCATACAGGTCTATAAGAATCATTACTGCCAATAGTAAAGCGTTTTTGCATGGTTTATATGTCGGTTGTTAAGGGAGGTGGGTGTTCAACTTCCCCCTCCCATCCTTAGGAAATCATAACATGTTTTTTATTGCTAGGAATTTAGCCAAAAGGTGGGTGAAGCTCCTACATTAACTATTTTTCACAAAAAGGTCATCTTCTCATTAAAAAAAGTTATCACCTTTCTCATCAAAAAATCATCAACTTTCTCATCAAAAAGGTCATGAGCTTTCGCATCAAAAAGAGGGAAGTACATACAAAAATGGACGAATGCTTTTTCACATGATTTTTTAGGTAAAAATCCCTTTCTCAATGAAAACTTGTCTACGGCCCTGATGGTTTTTTGGACGTGTGATGATATGATTATTCATCATAAACTATACTACAGGGAACAGTCGAGGATCGAAGAAGCAGACGAAGACTAAGAAAATCATGGACAGGCAGCATCTAGGGCTGGATAGGTCAAGGTATTTTCACACTCACCTGCGTTGCTGGATAGAATTTGCTGGAATATGTGGGTATTATTTCATCCAATGTGGTACTCCTGTGAACCTGGCAGCTTATAGCAGTGTTTCCCAAACTTTTCTTTAAACCTTTCCCCACCTGATCTTTCAAAAATTCCGATGCCCCCCCTACCATGTAAACATAAAGGGGCCCTACATTTTTTATAGGTCTATTCAAAAATTGACTCATTCCATAAATTAAAACTAATTATAACTTGTTCAGGACACTAGACTTAGGTTTTAGGAAGAAAGCACTAGAAAATTATTAGAACACATAAAACCCAGTCAAGTAGGCTAAATTTTCAAAACATATAATAGACAACTAAATCTAAGTACACATTTTTTTTCGAAGTGTCCCCCTAAACAATGAAATTCTCCCCCCTTTCCACCTGTGGGCGTTAGGCACAACATCGGGTTATAAGCTTATAGTATGGTGTGATAGCAGGGAAAGGATCATGAAGAAAATGGGGGCTGTTGATGACCTTTCGTGCGAAGACGGTACCTCATCTTAAATGAATAGCCTATTGTAATGTTAAACTTCTGTCATGTTTACGGGGAAATGTCACATTCTTTTTTAAAATTTAAAGTACGTGACAATCCTGATTAAGAATCTCGAATAAAATAGGTCAGACTTAGGCCTGTTCATTCGTCTCATTTTATCCTCACGGTAAACCCTCACCCCCCCCCCCTCCCAACACAAAACACCAAAAACCAACAACCGAGAAATACAGGAATACTAAAAAACGTGTAATAACGATGTACACAGGAGACACATTCACGTGACATTTACAGTGCATGAATAAATGTCTCCTTAGTTGGTCTGTAAGGGATTAAAACCTTTTGGTTAAGATATGTTGATATCATGGACTGCCAGAAAAACTAACGTGGAAGTGTTGAAAGAGTCAAATGCGAAACGGATTTTAATCAATAATATAAGAAAAAGACAATCTTCATATTTTTGGCCACTTCATGAGACAAGGAGGTTTGGAGAACATAGTCACAACAGACAAGAGAGGCAGCAACAGAGGCAAAGGGCGACAACGTGAGAAAACAGACAGTTTGACAACCTGGAATGGCAGGGAAACAATAGCGAACTCGATACATAATACTGGAGACAGAGAGTTGTGGAGAGCCATGATCGCCTACGCCAGCCGGCATGGCGCCTGGTGATGATGTTGATATCGTCTTGGCGGAAATATGCTTCAATTTCTAACAAGTGTACTTGCGTTACAGCAAACACAACATCGTTAGGCTGCTTGTTGTTTGGGGAAGGCTCCACTGACTTCGTGAACTGTTCTTCCACGTGGTCTGGTGGTAAACGTCCATTCGAACCACTGATTGTGGATTATTTTGATCGTCTGTGTCTCACAACATCCGTGTCATGAAAATGTTCGGAGATGAACTCCGTGAACACAGCGTTCATTCACATTCATATGTTTATCAATGAACTCTCTAGTGATTGCAAAGATAGTCTTGAAAAGATAATCCATTCTTCACCAGGATCAATGTCTTCTGGTGCACACATCTGTTCAAGATCAATGCCTTCTGGTGCACACATCTGTTCAAGATCGATGCCTTCTGGTGTAAACATCTTTTTCAACTTCTTGTTTCATCTTCTGTATCCATTCTCAAGCTCCTGCAGATCAGCAGGATATAGTCCAGATAAAATTTGTGCCATAATTGACTGCTTAACTGACAAATCGAACTTCAGCATAGCCTCTAGGTCAATTTGACACTATGGGGTAAAACCAGTGTTATAAATATGTTATAAAGTAGGGGGAGGGGGAGTAATTCCCTTAAAAAAAGTCATTCGTGTGTTTTCGTGTATCAGATCTTCTTCATGTGAATTGTGATGTTCATTTTGTGAAAATCTCTACGTGGGGGGTGGGGGAGAACGGGGGACTTTTTACCCGCATTTTGGCCAAATTTATAATGCTAAAAGGCATAGACCTATTCTGATTTGCTAAAGGTCAGAAAGTTGAATATCTCAACCCTACAACCTCCTTATCTACGGGTCTTTATGGGACAATAAACTCCACCTTAAATTCCTATTAGTTGCTGCTTACGATATGCTTGACCGGTAACAGTTTAGCTCCCCGTGCCCCCCTTTCAGACACGCCAACCAAGGACGATTTCTATTGGAAATTAAGTTTATCTATCACTACGTTCAGATTTTTGTTTACTAGAAAATATGTAGACTAAAATATGTTTACTAGCTCTATGTATAAATAAATCAAAGTCTTCACGCTCGACCGCATTTAGGGTTACCAAGCGTGTTTATTCGCTTAAACGAAGCGAGACCAAGTGTGTTGATTTGAACTCGTAACACATTCGTTGTATTTGTAAACTGTTATAGAAACTGGGACATAGGCAAAACAGGGCGAGATATAAGTTAATGTTATAAAACCAAGACAATCTCGGTGAGACATGGACACATCTTTGCACTCAATACATACAATTACAATACATACGTGCCATTAACATAAACAAATGTATATTTCCGAAATTTTAGTAAGCAATGTATCAAGTCAAAATATTTTGAGTTTACATTTTTTTAAAACTCAGCTGACACAGGTGGATGTCGTTATATTTGAAATTGCGTTATTGTTGAAAATAAATTTTCTCTCAAAAATGAAGCGTTTTAAAACTCACAAATTGCAATCCCATATTTTTCATCGTGAATACTAAATTTATTTTCTTTTGTTAACGAAATTATAATTAGATAATTAAGATCTTTGAAATTACGAATTATGGCCATAAAAACTGTAAGACTACATTACTACTTTTTATCAAAATACTGTATTTATTCTTTCCAATAAATAACAGTATCCAAATGTTAAATCAAAAATACGTTTAACCGTATAAATACAAATAATACTAAAATGTAGATAATTTCATGACAAAAAAGTCGAGTGAAGCACTTTCTAAGCAGCTCTCCTATACCCCCGTAATCCTCTCTCGAGGCGGTATGACATAGCAGGCGCCGACATTCGAAAGCCACTCGGACGCTAAGTATAGCTCACCACTCAGCTGAGCACGTTTATGCTGTTAACATTCCGTACGACCGAAAACTTCACCCCGGTGACTTCGTCCTGTCTTAACATGTCATATGGGGAGGAACCAGCCTAGATCCCAAGCGGTACTGTGACGAGCGAGCTGACTCGACACTGGCTGAACCTTGACCCCGCGGTGGAGTCTAAGACATGTGAACGGACTACTGACACTAGTTCCCATACAAAGTCAAGAGCCAACTTTTGTAAAGTTCCGCGGGGAACTTGAACCTTATACGGACATTATCCCTTAACATCCACAAGCTTATGTGCCACACCTTTGTTCACCATGTCAACAGTTAGGGAAGAATGTCGTGCATATTGCTTTCAAAAAAACGTTTTTATAAATAGTAGAACGGGGAAGAGTTACACAAAATCACTCAAGATAAATGAGAGTTGTTTATTTAAATTATATTACCACATGATCAGATCAAAATATTTGTGTTCTTATGATTTATTAATACATTTTCACATATTAATACATTTCACATGTATTACATCCCCTTATATGATAGTATCTGCGGGGTTATGGCCCTTAATGAATAATGGAAATGTCCACTCTCTATAGCCCTGCTATCCTAGACAGAGCCTCAAAATATATTTCACAAAATTATTTTTCCATACAGAGCCTCAGTTTTTATCCTATTTTTGCATTGCAATCACGTTTTTATCTTTTTAAAACGTCAAGTTGCAAAAAGAGTCATGTTTTTATGTTGTGAGTTTAATTCAAGTACAATTAGTTTTCGCAAAAACAAAACACATGACATTTGTTTGGACAATCATTCAATCATGACTATTACATTTTTGTTTGTAAGGTGTCTTTTGCTAGGTCATATCGACTTACTGTACCGTGTCTCTCGTCAAATACAGTCACGTGAACTCATTCTTCTCAATGACTTTACTTGACGTTGATTTGTCATTGGCTGTCGACACAATGTATACAAAAGTGACCAATGAAAATCACTGTAATGGTTAAATAATGTGACTTCAGATGGATTATTTTCAAATAGTCCACACAACTAATTGAGAGACAAGATTATACAGTGTAGTAAACAATGTGTAATGGGGAATTTTTGATACCACATTGGTATATTCCGGTCATTTCTATTTGTACTGTGTCTTTCAGCAGACATGGGTTACATGCGATCTGTTGCATTCTTTATCTTTATAATAACTAATGAAACCAGTATTCTGGTTTTAACACTTTTCTTTTATTAATATATGATATGCAAGTTGTTTGGGAAAATTAGCGGTATATTGCTCTGAATGATAGATGCACAAAATAACCACCATTTAACACGTATTGTGTTTAGGCAAGTGCCACCAACTCGTTCCGTCAAAAGCACTAGACAACACAAATTGTTTTTAAAAAGTCACACACCATTAGTGTTTTTTTAAATCTCGAGAGGGGAACAAATAATAGCAATACTGTTTGCTTTCCATGTATATTTTAAGAAACGACTAAGGAGGTTATATGGTGGAGTTGGCTGCCCCCTCCTATATAAGGTCAAAATGATACAGTGCCATTATAAAGTCGAATGTGTTAGGTCAAAAGCGAAGATCTCGCATCAATGTTGTGAACAATGACAAAACGCTAATTTGCAGGAGTTTGAGAACAAACGCAGACTCAATTATCCAGAGTGAGAACTAAGATGGAAAGCATCTATGTCTTGTTGACCAGATCTCAATGTCCTTTTTATCTCCTGTTACCAGGATTGATCACATCGTCCGTAATATCACTCCCTTAATATCCACTTGTGCTTCACTTCTTTCTCTCCCACTTTCATCATCCCTTGTCTCCCATTTCGTCATATGTGTGTTTCTATTCATTGTTAGTCAGCTATCGTTTGTCCTGATGATGGTTTCTTATTCAAAACGTCGTATGTCTTTACGTCTATTCGCTAGTATGTCGTGTGTATACATATTGATAACATTTGTATCTAAATCCGTTTTTCCTTATATTGCACTGTGTTGCACCAGCCCTCGTATTTCCAGCCGATGTGTTGTTCCCGGCACTAGAGATTAATTCCTATAGACCAGAAAAAAGCTTCATCTTTCCTCAAGGATTACTACTATCGTATATCTTATAATTATCGCATAATTATTTTCTCCTTCTTCCTCGTTTTCCAGCAGGTCAGATGCTGATATGGATTCCATCAAAGAACTGAACTGTTCAAAGAGTAGGTCCAGTGCAGCAGTTAAACAGTGCAGTAGAGCTTTCCGCCAGAGCTGTTTCAGCTAGCCATCGTTTCCCCCTTGTGCTGTGATATAGTGTGCAGTTTTGTAAAAGAATAGAAGTATTCAAAAACATATTTTTGTGTCGCAGATCTGGAAGAAGCTGCGCCATAGTTTCATTTTTGGTGCAATTATCCCCCTCCCTTCAAATATATAGCCCCAAACGTGGACCTAATTACATTTTGAGAACCACTGATCTTTATCTGCTTCTTCTTTTTATGCGTTCATCCTCAAACTCCTGTATGTTATCAGGATGTAATCCGGAGAATGGAATGTGGTATGTCAACATTTACATCGTGATTGCGATATCTGCGCCTTTCAATCTGACACACCCAACTTCAGCATGACTTCTAGATAACATGATCCTCTATTTAATATGAGAACCAACTCAACCCCCCCCCCCCCCCAAAAAAAAAACAAAAACTTTCTTAGTCACATTTTACGATGTGCATGGTAGGCAACAATAACAGTACCACTAACTTTGCTTGATTTTTCCACACCACATTGGCACCACTGATCAAAACCACATAGCACAGTCCACACCACGCATTGTTTGTGTTTTGGTTTTTCTTACTAGTCCTAATGTTGACATCTCAAGAGCAATCTTACTTTCGTGAACTGTGCTCACGAGATAGAAATAGGGCTCTGTTTACCGGAAGAAAACTTGACTATTGTGACTTAGATAGTCACACTGACTAAACATAATGCTTCATTAATAAAATATAATTTAGTCACAGTAAACAGAGAACTTTCCACTTTATAGAAGGTGGTTTTCAATTTATAGAAGGTGGTTTTACGTTTGCAATGAAGGGGAGATAATATGTACACTTGTGAATAGATTTGTTTTAATCAATTATTGTGTCAAAACACAGTTAGAAAATCTATTCCTGATGTACTTTCACTTTAAACTTACATTTAAAAATTAGTTTGTTCTTTTTTTAATTGCATGCATCTGTCTAAAATATTTAAACAAAATTATTATGAAACTCTCACACTTAGACCGACACACTAAGTGTTTCTTATATACAAAAACGTGAAATCTGAATTAGATCCCCTTAATTTATCAATTTAAATTGCAGAAGGGAACATTGAAAATGGCTGACACAGTAGATGATCAGGCTGAAAAGAAGAAGAAAAGGACTTTCCGCAAGTTCACATACAGAGGAGTGGATCTTGATCAGCTGTTGGACATGTCTATGGATCAGCTTGCAGATTTGTTCAACTGTCGTCAACGACGTCGCCTAAACCGTGGTTTGAAGCGTAAGCCCCTGGCCCTCATGAAGAGGCTGAGGAAGGCCAAGAAGAATGCTGGACCTCTAGAAAAACCAGAGGTGGTGAAAACACATCTTCGTGACATGATTATTGTTCCTGAGATGATTGGATCCATTGTTGGTGTATACAATGGAAAAACCTTCAATCAAGTAGAAATCAAGCCGGAGATGGTTGGTCACTACCTGGGAGAGTTCTCAATCACCTACAAACCCGTCAAGCATGGTCGACCTGGTATTGGTGCCACACATTCATCCAGGTTTATTCCACTCAAGTAGAACACTTCAGAATAAATAAATATCACAGTTAAAAAAAAAAAAAATTATGTTTCATTGCTCCCCTTAATTTATCAACATAAAATACTAATTTATCAACATAAAATAATGTTTCATTGCATATTCTCCGAAAGTAATGTAATTCTATTTTTTTTTAAACCTCAAAATTTTTCGGTGTTAAAGAAAACCATTTCTTTCCCTAAAGTTCAACACTGAAGACATTTTGAAGTCATACTGCACCAGAAATATTTAAAAAAAAAATAATGTTTCATTGCGTTTTTCAACTCTGGTTTCTCTTCACAAACGCATAAATATGTCGAAGAGCAGCCAGCAGCTACATAATACTTACAATTAAATGTTTCTGAACTAGAAATACAAAGTATTGATTAATAATTTTTTTTTAAATTGCGTTTTTCAAGAGATTTTTACAGAGGATATAAGATTGCATTAAACTTAAACGTTCAAGTCGTAGGCTAAGGCCTAAAGAAAAATCAGCAAAATGTCCACAACCCCTAATGTGGAGACAGTGAAGGAGGGTCAACCAAATCCCCCACAGCAATAGACTGATATATATATCTGCAGAGAATGAGATAAAGGCCAAAGATCCCATACGATGCAGAGAGTGCGGCTACAGAATCATGTACAAGAAGAGAACAAGACGATTGATTGTATTTGATGGCAGATAACAGCAGTCAAATTGTTCGCCCTTGTCTATTATTGTTTGTTCGAGAATGGTGTTTGAATGTTTTTAAGAGAGATAGACGCACGTGGTTGCGTTTGTGGGTCTCACCAATGGTCCACTAGACATACCACCCATGCAACAGAAAACCTTAGTGGATGACATGCCGTTATATTGAGGTTATCTTCTTAGAGAAGCTTCATGGCATGTCATCTATACAATTATGCTTTTATTTTGTTGTTGAAATGTGTGTCATGTTTACCTGAATATATATGTATGCACCCTCTGTGGTTGGGAGGGAGCCAGAGATGTACTGTGCAGCACTGGGGAGGAGGAAACGGACAGCAATGTTTTTTCCTTTGGCTGAAACCCATCATAGAGGCACAGTGACTCAGGACGTGACAATCCTTTTGACTTGAACATTTGGTTGCGTGCCTGGAGCAATACAGAAGTTCGACATAACCAGTAGTCAATTGGTGGTGGAGAATGAGCACAGTGAACCCTATCTTGGCTACAGTGGCTAGGAGCAGTGCATATGTTGAAACCTACCTTCCTAGAGGTGTGATAGTTATTCTCTGACTCTGTCCCAGGGTGGGCCGAAAATCCACATATTTCCCAGCAATATAATGCCATTTAATGGCATTAGGTCAAAGGGCATGAGCCCATGGACCGCTGGATCAGCAACCAATCAACTAAGAGAGGTAGAAATAAAGACATGTATTTCTCACTGGAAAAAAAAAATACTGTTTCATTGTTACAGTTACTCTCCAGACACCCCCCCCCCCTTACATCTCAGAATTAAGAAATGGTACACATATTTTATGACAGACTATACGGAGACTTTCAACAACCTTCACATTCCAGGTATCACGCCAAAAGCTAGGGAAATAGCCTTCAGGATATTATTCAACATGACGCCCATTATAGGGAAACAAGCACGCAGACTAGAGCAAACGCCAAAATGTAAACTTTGCATAAGAAACATCCCATAAACAGAAGACCACATCTTTTACACATGCAATACAGTTACTCCTATCAGAAACAGATTAAGAGACATAATAAAAACACACATACACAACACGGATATCTACAAAGCTATCATGTTGAACATACTGCCTCAGACAACAGATATACACAACAAACTGATCATCTTGTTATTCCAATACAGATACCTGGTCTGATCTTGTCGGATACGGGCAGTGTTTCACAATACAATATTTCAACAACATACAGTTTTACACATATTCAATCAGATGACACATCACATAATATGAACATGTACAGAAGTACGCAAATCATCACGCGTTTTTTTCCATCAATAAATTTTGTTGTCATCCATGTATCACTCACTTCACAAAATTGTAAAGGCCCACCATTCCACATTTCAATTCACGGGCATAATTTCATCACATTACATAAGTCTATTGTCATTACTTTGATAAATATTTTCACGTAAATTGTGTATATAAAATGATTTACTAAGGATCTCCGCTAGGAGACACAATATAAGACTAAATGTTTCAAATGAACTATTTTTCCAAACATACTTTGTAGTTTTTATTATCTCCAATGTTAGAAACTTTTGCTACTGCATGTACTATATCATGACTTTTTGCTTATACAAGTAAATTTAAGTAGGAAGCCAGAGGACAATTTGTAAAAATTTTCTCATGACTTTTTGTTAGCTTTTACTCATAATATGAACATGTACGAATATATGTAAGCAATTATTCCTTTGTTGTTGTTTTTTTTCATCAATTAATTTTGTTGTCATCCATGTATCACACATTTCATCATCATCATTAAGTGCCGTCTCCGCAACGAAGGTTGTCTGCAACGTATCTGCAACATCTCCTGTCTCTTGTCTTGGTGGTGCACTCTGCTAGACTGTAACCTGTCCATCGTGTGATGTTACTCTCCCACTTGTATCTCTGCCTACCTCTTGCTCGCTTCCCTTTGACTTTACCCTCAAGTAAGGTCTTCAATAAGGTGTCATGTCGTTTAATGTGTCCAAAGTATTTTATTTGCTTGGTCCTTATTTCTCTTAGTAATTCTTTCTTCATATTAAGTGTCTTTAGCACCTCTTTATTTGTTTTCTTCTCTTTCCATGATGTTCTCCCTATTATTTTATATACCCACATCTCAAAGGCATCAATTCTGTCTTCTAATTGTTTATTTAGTGTCCATGTTTCTGAGCCATACATTAATATGGAATAGATGTAGCATTTTATAATTCTCATTTTTAATTTGTTTGTAATTTGTTTAGATATTAATAATTTCCTCATGTCATTTAAAAAAATTGTAAAGGTCCACCTTTCCACATTTCAACTCGCGGGCAAAATTTCATTAAATTACATATGTCTATTGTTGTTACTTTTATATTCTATACTGTAATCGTTACAAATATGTTGTATATACATATATATGTAAATAAATATGTATTGGTATATACAATATTATTGGGGGACAAAAAAAAAAAAAAAAAAAAAAAAACCAACCACATGAAAGCAAGCTACCACTATGCGCATATATGTACACGTGTATATATATATATATATATATATATATGCGTGTATGTGTATATGTGTATATGTGTGCACGTGTATGGGTATGTATGTATATATGCGATGTATGTATGTGTGTAAATGTATTTTTGCTTGGATAGCATGCGTGCAAGGATGAACAAACAAAAATCCTTATAATAGGGCCTATTATATTTTATCATTTACACTCTCATCACAAATTTTCACGAATGTTGTTCAATCATCTCATCACAAAATTCACACTGCACATTTCAAATGTATTTGGTTTTGTAAATGTTTTTTGTTGCAAATAAAGATTGGAATTTTTTTTTTTTTAAAGTTACAGTTACTCTTACTAATTCTTGAGACTAACGGGAATTGAACCAGTCCGTTACTCTTACTCTTACTGTAATTACTGTTACTCATTGGAGCACCTGTCATCTGATGTTAAATTGCTGCCAAGATACTTGACTTTAGCCCCATGATTAAATGTTGAATCATAGATAGTAATGCTGCATTTTGGCGGTGTGCATTTCTTGAAACAACTATTACTTCTGGTTTCTTCTTGTTTAGACAGAGCTTTGTTTTCACTTTTTTTACAACCATGTCTAACAAGGTTTAAATTTCGTGTTCTCTCCCTACAATGAGAACTGTATCGTCAGCATATGTTAGATTATTCAAATTTTGTAACCTCCAACTGCTATTCCTAGCATGCTTTCTAAGTTTCACATAATATCCCCTGTATACAGGAAGAAAATATCTGGAGACGTTACACATCCTTGTCTGCTGCCCATGTCTATCTTTTTAAATTCACCTACATAACCCTCGACACAGCTGTTTGTTTCCAATACACGTTTTTTACTATCTTTAGATCTTTTCCATCAACATAGCTGTCATCTTATTTTTACATACAGTCATATGTAGTAGAATATATATGCGTATTCTTATACAACTTCTGATTTATGAAACAACAGAGAATGAACAACGTAAAAACAAACTCAAATAACTGCTTTTCGATGACGATAAAAACATCATGTATGATGATGAAGAAAAACTGCAAACTCACATCAACTCACTATCAAGAATATGCAATAAATACAACAAGCGGAGCAATAGACAAAAGGCAGAAACTATGCAAATAACGAGATCAACAGAACATTTAAACATTCAAATAGAGAACACAAAAATAATACAAGTCAAAGAGTTCAAGCACCTACGAAGTATCTTCACAGAAGACGGACGAGTCAATTGAGAGATAGAAACAAGATGTCAAAATGAAAATATTGTGATATACCAGATGTCACTTTTGCTAAAGCACCCAAAAAACAACATGGAAGTAAAGAAACACATAAGTAAGATCATCTTTGTACAAACACTATGCTACCAATGTCAGACTTGATAACTAACACCTACACATAAGTAAGATCATCTTTGTGCCAACACTATGCTACCAATGTCAGACTTGATAACTAACACCTACACATAAGTAAGATTATCTTTGTGCCAACACTATGCTACCAATGTCAGACTTGATAACTAACACCTACACATAAGTAAGATCATCTTTGTACCAACACTATGCTACCAATGTCAGACTTGATAACTAACACCTACACATAAGTAAGATTATCTTTGTGCCAACACTATGCTACCAATGTCAGACTTGATAACTAACACCTACACATAAGAGAAAGATCGAAACTTGCGAAATGTCTAAGACTATTTCAGTCACCAGATTCGACAAGGTGTGCAATTAAAACATCAGACGGATACTAAGTATAACATAGTGCATCAAGTATATAAACAACAGATAAAATTGTTTGGACGTCTTATGAGGATGAACAGTCCCATAAGAGCTTATAACAACATTTAACTAATGATACAAAGCCAAGGGCAGACCTAGGAAAAGATAGACAACATCAAGACTATCCTGAATAAACATGACTGCACTACAACCATAGCAACACACCTGGCTCTGAAACACAGACTACATCTTCTGTACAAACCTCTACCCTCAGCGGCAAGTGTGGATGTTATGACAATAGACAATTCTTATAAAAACGTCCGTATTATTAATAGTTACTGAAATTTAAATCCCCTCCCTCCATTGTCCAAACTATTTTATCTGTTGTTTCTATATATATATATTCTATGCATGGTGTTTTATCTATTATCTTTCTGATGTTCTCACTGCACGTTTTGTTTGAGTCTGGTGATTCCAATGGCCTACTCCAGGCATTGTATTTTGCAAGTTTTGATCTTAAATAAATCAAAAATCCTGTACACCATTCAACATAACTGCAGAATGTTCACAGTGCTCAATAATTACATACTTGGGTTATACATTGTTCACTTTCTCCACCTTGGATTCACTGGACATGTATGGATCACATTTATGGATCACATTTATGGATTTAGAAGTTATTCATCTGACATTGGACTATTCAACAATCTCAAAAACATTAATCTATTGTTTCTACTGAGTCCTGTGCTAGCTTTTATTGCGGCATTCTTTGCCAGAGAAACTTCTACGATGTATTCATTTTAACACAGGTGGGAGAGTTGTAAGGAATATAATTTTAACACATATGGGAGAATTGTAAGGAATATAATTTTAACACAGGTGGGAGAGTTGTAAGGAATATAATTTTAACACAGGTGGGAGAGTTGTAAGGAATATAATTTTAACACAGGTGGGAGAGTTGTAAGGAATATAATTTTAACACAGGTGGGAGAGTTGTAAGGAATATAATTTTAACACAGGTGGGAGAGTTGTAAGGAATATAATTTTAACAGTGTGTTGTCTAGTATTATTATGTATAAGGGTTAGTCATGGTCGCTGTAATTTATTGAGTAATGGATGATACGTTTGAGTTTTCTGTAACGTGATACACATGACAAATTATCACTTTCCTTTATTCCAAAGACAGTAAGTGAGAAAAGGAAGCGTGGATGTTAGAGTGTGAGGTCTATGGCACCAACTTTGTCCTTAGGTCATGTTAAGCACCTGCGATTCAAAGTACACAAATTGAGTAAACTGTAGCTTATAGGGACACATATATATTGTTAGTTTCTTTGCCATTCCTTCAATACGAAATTATGAATATATTTGTGAATATATAGTATATTCACTGTTTACCGAAATAATCACCCTTCTTCAATTTTTCTTTAAAAAAATATGAAACTATCTTATGGCGAGGTATGCGCCTTTCAGCCACAAAAAGGGGGAGGGGTTACTGTTACAGATAATCTAGTCACTATGATTCCAATATTAACATTGCGATGACAAAAACGTATTGAATATATAACTCGGTGGTTCTGGTAATATTAATTGTATAAGATTAATTGTAATATTAACTAATATTAGTAAGTTAGGGTTAGGGTCTCGTGGTGGCTGGATTACCAGAACACGACCTCTATTATTATTATTAGATGGTTAATCTCCCGTGTGTTGCCGGTGCCTGAAAGGGGAGCAAAGAATAGCAACACTATTTACCTTCCACGCATGTCGTAAAAGGCGACTAAGGAGGTTATGGGATGGAGTTGGAAGTCACTATCCTTATAGGGTCAGTGACCCAAAGCCATGCTGAAGCCGGATGTGTCAGGCCGAAAGGCGCAGATATCGCAGCAATGCTGTAAACCATGACACAGCGCATTCCGTTCTCCGGACTATATCCTGCTAATCTGCAGGAGTTTGAGAACGAACGCAGAAGAAGAAGATGGTTAAAAACTGATATAATCAAATTGTCGCCAGAGTATTACCGGAGCCAGATATGGGAGTAAAGAAAGGCAACATTGCTACCTTGTCAATTATGTTATAAGAGGCGACTAAGCAGGTCTTGGGCTCGTGTTGATTGTTTCATCCCAAAAAAGTGTCAAACTGACGCAGAAGATATGCTGAAGTAGGATGTGTTAGGCCTGAAAGCCCAGATATCGCAGCTAAGATGTAAACTATACCACAATGTACTTCGTTCTCTGAACTATATAATACTGATCAAGAATCTGAGAACGAACGCAGAAGAACAAGAGCGAAATTGGATCATGTCCGTGGTTGAAAGAAGAGCACCTTATTAAGGGTCAAACCATGCAACAGAAAACCTTAGTAGATGACATGCCGTTATATTGATGTTCTCTTATGGAAACTTTGTAGTATGTCATCTATACAATTATTTTGCATTTGAAGGCCACTTCAATAGGAATTACACTAAGCCGAAATCTGAAGTCTCCTGGGTATGAAAGAAAGCTCAGTCAAACCAACCCACTGCAAATAGAAAGTTAGAGCTAATCGCTAGCAATTCCTGGGGTTCTCAAACCCCATTTCATTTCACACGTAGTAAGCTTTCTTTCTTGTACTTTACTTAGTGTCCATGTCTGACATTGATAACACAGTGTTGGTATGAAGATTGAATTTATGATTTGTCTTTTAGTTTCTATTGGGATAAATATCGTGTTTCAAAATCGATGTCAGTTCATAATTCATACTTATCATCATTGTTTGGGGTTGGATATATTCAGTTCCGTTCCATCTATGTTCCTTCAGCGTCGAATACAATTCATTCATTTTTCTTTTGCGCTGAATTTAGCGCATAGAGCAGAGGTCAGATCTCTCCAATTCTGTCTGTTCAAAGCTATTCTGTGCAGTTCCTGAATAGTATGTATATTGGTTGTTTTACTTTCTCTAAGTATTGTTCTTCTGAGTGTTTCTTTTGGTCTACCCCTTTCTCTTTTGCCTGTAGGTATCCATTCAAGAGATTGGTGGTGTATTCTGTTGGTGTCTGCGCATAGGACATGCCCGATGTAGGACCAACGGCGTTTTCTGATAACATCTGTGATAAAATTTTGAATTGTCTCTTCTCTGATTTTATCGTTCGATTTGAATTCACTCCAATGGGTGTTAGTTATCCTACGAAGACATTTGTTCTCGAAACTCAGCAATTTCTTTTCTGAAGATAAAAATCTTTTCCAGCTCTCACATCCATATGATAGTACCGGAATAACGCATTCGTTAGAATGAAAAAAGAATTGGAATGAACTGACTTCTGTTACAGAAATCGGTCTGGACTTTACGATGTTAGTTGATTAATCCAACGATCGACGGAATGACCCAGACTTGATTGTGGAATACAATACATTTGGCAAAAAGCAGAGCTCTTCAGTTCGAGAGATGTAATGCTACTGTTTTAATTTTGCACGCTGCTGAGACTAATAGTAATACCCTCTTTGATGGTTTTTCTGCGAAGTGTCTATATTGTACTCCTCTTTTTATTTACCATGTGAAACCTATTTTAATGCCTGTAGTCACAGTCTGTTTTCATGTACTTCAAGTCCGGTATATGTCCATTATTTTCTCCTTATTGTTGTAGAAACATATTGCTGTTTGGTGTCTTCTCTTACTTGCTTGTTTGACATGAATTCTTCCCAACCAATATTTCAAAGTTTTCTCAGACATCAATAACTTCGTATCCAATGCTGTTGTTATTTTCTAACTTTTAGCGAACCATATTTTAATACGGATATTATGGTAATATTAAATATACCTATTTAATATGTAATATACCTTGTTGAAGACCTTACTTGAGAGTACAGTCGAGGGGATGCGAGAATGATGTGGGCAGAGATACAAGTGGGGGAGAAACAACACGAGATGGACAGGTTAGTTTAGCAGAGTGTACCACCAAGACAAGAGACAGAGAATTTTGGAGGTCCGTTGCAACCAACCTTGGTTGTGGAGACGGCGCTTGATGACGAACCCCCATCCCAGCTAGCTCTTTGTTACGGACATATGATTTAAATAACACACTAGTTACAGAAAGATTTAAATAACACACTAGTTACAGGAAGATTTAAATAACACACTAGTTACAGAAAGATTTAAATAACACACTAGTTACAGAAAGATTTAAATAACACACTAGTTACAGGAAGATTTAAATAACACACTAGTTACAGAAAGATTTAAATAACACACTAGTTTACAGAAAGATTTAAATAACACACTAGTTACAGAAAGATTTAAATAACACACTAGTTACAGAAAGATTTAAATAACACACTAGTTACAGAAAGATTTAAATAACACACTAGTTACAGAAAGATTTAAATAACACACTAGTTACAGAAAGATTTAAATAAGACATTAGTTACAGGAAGATTTAAATAACACACTAGTTACAGGAAGATTTAAATAACACACTAGTTACAGGAAGATTTAAATAACACACTAGTTACAGAAAGAATTAAATAACACACTAGTTACAGGAAGATTTAAATAACACACTAGTTACAGGAAGATTTAAATAACACACTAGTTACAGAAAGATTTAAATAACACACTAGTTACAGAAAGATTTAAATAACACACTAGTTACAGAAAGATTTAAATAACACACTAGTTTACAGAAAGATTTAAATAACACACTAGTTACAGAAAGATTTAAATAACACACTAGTTACAGAAAGATTTAAATAAGACATTAGTTACAGAAAGATTTAAATAACACACTAGTTACAGAAAGATTTAAATAACACACTAGTTACAGAAAGATTTAAATAACACACTAGTTACAGAAAGATTTAAATAAGACATTAGTTACAGAAAGATTTAAATAACACACTAGTTACAGAAAGATTTAAATAACACACTAGTTACAGGAAGATTTAAATAACACACTAGTTACAGGAAGATTTAAATAACACACTAGTTACAGAAAGATTTAAATAACACACTAGTTACAGGAAGATTTAAATAACACACTAGTTACAGAAAGATTTAAATAACACACTAGTTACAGGAAGATTTAAATAACACACTAGTTACAGGAAGATTTAAATATGACACTAGTTACAGAAAGATTTAAATAACACACTAGTTACAGGAAGAAAACTAATCCTCTGGGTCCTACCCATCCACATCCGAGCAAGACCACTGTCTGATTCAGCAAACTATCATCATTACGAGGTGCCATAGGCGATCACTGATCCCCACAACCATTTATTTCCAGCATCTTTATCAGGATCGTTGTTGATGATTCTTTGCCATGCCATGATGAAAGACTAAAATTTCTCACCATGTAGTCCTCAGTATCTCTTGCCATCTATTTTTTTTCCTTTTGTAACTACAGCGCGTTCTCCAGACGCTGTCTTACAATGTATCAAAAATAAAGGTAGTCTCTTTCTGATATTACAGAGTAACCTAATCTCGCATTTTACTCTTAAGCACTTTCTCTTTAATTTTACTCTTTAAGCACTTTCTCTTTAATTTTACTCTTTAAGCACTTTCTCTTTAATTTTACTCTTTAAGCACTTTCTCTTTAATTTCTCTGGCTGTCGATGATACTCTCAGCATTTTTATATAATAATAATAAAACCCATAAGCCGTCAGTATAGTAGAGGTGCCACACTGAAGACATCAGTGTTAGAGGTGCCACACTGAAGACATCACAGTCTTAGAGGTGCCACACTGAAGACATCAGTCTTAGAGGTGCCACACTGGAGACAGCACAGTCTTAGAGGTGCCACACTGAAGACATCAGTCTTAGAGGTGCCACACTGAAGACATCACAGTCTTAGAGGTGCCACACTGAAGACATCAGTCTTAGAGGTGCCACACTGAAGACATCAGTCTTAGAGGTGCCACACTGGAGACAGCACAGTCTTAGAGATGCCACACTGGAGAATTCAGCACACAAAAAACCCTCCAAACATCCTCAGCCATTCGGAGGAATGTAGAAAAAAATCATACTCAGACCATTACTTGACATTATCACTCCAAGATTTTCTTTTACCACCCATTCTTTCCCTCCCTCAATTGTCCCATGCAAAATAATTTTAAAAGTATAATATGAAAACTGTTCCAAAGAAATTCTGAACATGTCACAGGAAAACAAAGAAGAGTTACATATGACTATAAAAAAAGATCTTTATTAAATATTTTTATATTTGTAAAGAGCAAACAGAAAAGTAAATTATAAACATCAATACAGGATCTGATACATACAAAAAAAAATGTTCATGTACAATGTGAATAAAACTAAGTCAGAAAGCCAACCTGGCAAGTGAAGATGAAACAGATGAAAGAAATATATAAATGTAATAATGAAAATATGTTAGTAAAAATAGATATTTGATATCTGAACTAATAAAGGTACGTTATGATATGTCATATAATAAATATGATCAGAGAATTTGGTTAAAAATGTGACAGCCACTTAATTGTTCCTATTAATGATTAATGCTGTGACAGAGTTGACAACCAAATGGTGGGATAGTACATCTATGGGCTAGGCAGGGCAAGAGAGTGCTGGGCAGGGCAAGAAGAGTCTGCCAGGCAGGACTAGAGTCCTAGATTTCTAGCAGGATGTAGTCCAGAGAACAGAGATGTATGTGTCAGTCCTAGCTGTATCAATGGTACACCGATCTTCCACAGCGATGTGTTGTATATGTGATAATTTTACCAAATGGTTGATATATCCATAGCCATATTGCTAGTAGACCATCCTGTGTCACAATGTCACAACTTATTAATCTGTGTTGCTCATACAGCGTGTTTATATTTTTGGCCATCCATTCCAAATGTAGCCAGGTCACCATTGAGCACCGCCACCTACAGAAGGAAACCAGGATTCTATTATCTTTGCAAAGTTGAAAAGATATCCAGGATTGACTTCATTGTAATCTGATTACACAATATTTACTCCAGTACTCTCACCAGAACAGACAGCAACCTGCTTAGAGTATCAATCACAGCACGTAACTTTGTAACTTCAAGTGATAATATCCTAGAAATCTCCATTAAATCCACTTTATAAACAAGATGTCGCAAGTAAGGTTTGAACCCACGGTTTTGTGTGTCTGATCACTGGTAAATATTAAAGAGCATATTTTTGCTCTCTGGACTACATCTTGCTGGAAATCTAGTAGGACATTGTTCTACTTCAAGAGACAGATTTAGTAGGATACTGTCCTGCTATGAGAGAGAGAAAGAGAGAGAGAGAGAAAGAGAGAGAAAGAGAGAGAAAGAGAGAGAGAGAGAGAGAGAGAGATTCAGCAAGAATCTGAGAACAATTGCACACACAAAATCTTTTTAAAACTATCTCTGCTGAACATTCTCCAAGTGATACATGGCTGTTTTGTCTCAACATTCTCCAAGTGATACATGGCTGTTTTGTCTCAACATTCTCCAAGTGATACATGGCTGTTTTGTCTCAACATTCTCCAAGTTATACATGGCTGTATTTTCTCAACATTCTCCAAGTTATACATGGCTGTATTTTCTCAACATTCTCCAAGTTATACATGGCTGTATTTTCTCAACACAATTCAAAGTTATATTATCTAAGTTATACATGGCTGTTTTGTCTCAACATTATCTAAGTTATACATGGCTGTATTTTCTCAACACATTTCAAAGTTATATTATCTACGTTATACATGGATGTATTTTCTCAACACATTTCAAAGTTATACACGGTTGTTTTGTCAAACAGAAACCCAAATGACATAACAACTTATAGAAGGCATGAAAATACTGCAATATACACAGAATATATGTCAGAAATATGTCAGTAAAGTTGTATGTTACAATATGGAAGACATGATTTGCATACGTAACAGACCATTAGAAGTCAGTTTGACAATGATATCAGATTTACATATGTACATCATATGTGAATGGGAGACTATACACAATTATCCGTTCACATATGAGAACACAGATGCGTACACATGAGAACTCAGATGCGTGCACATGAGAACACAGATGCGTACACATGAGAACACAGATGCGTACACATGAGAACACAGATGCGTGCACATGAGAACACAGATGCGTACACATGAGAACACAGATGCATACACATGAGAACACAGATGCGTGCACATGAGAACACAGATGCGTGCACATGAGAACACAGATGCGTGCACATGAGAACACAGATGCGTGCACATGAGAACACAGATGCGTACACATGAGAACACAGATGCGTACACATGAGAACACATGCGTACACATGAGAACACAGATGCGTACACATGAGAACACAGATGGGATGATGTTAATAAAAGATATATGATTAACATTTTCGTCATGGAACCTGAATTGTTTTTGATAACTACACAAAATGGGTTGAAAATGAACAGCCACTCATTATCAAAGAATTTGACATGAGTTTTATAAGAAAATTTTAGTTTTATACATTCAGGAGGAGATTACCATGAAAGAGGGGTAGGAATACTGATCAGGAAAGAAATAGAAAAATATATCAGCGGGTACTGGACATATAATGACAGAATGATGTTGCTAAAGATCAAAGCAAAACCATTTGATCTGGCCATTATACAAACTTATGCACCGACTACAGATTACACTGAAGAAGAAATAGAACAGTACTACGAAGATCTACAACAACTACTCAAACCAGTAAAATCAACAGACATTTTAATAGTCATGGGAGACATGAATGCGAAAATAGGAAAAGGAAGACATAAGAACATTGTAGGGCAATTCGGACTAGGGACAAGAAATGACAGAGGAGAAAGACTTATACAGTTCTGTGAGGAGAACAATATGATCATATGTAATACATTCTTTCAACAGGTAAATAGAAGATTATATACATGGAAAAGCCCTGGAGACAGAAAGAGGAACCAAATAGATTACATTATGATTAACAATAGATTTAGAAATAGTGTCAGAAACATCAAAACATACCCAGGTGCAGATATCAACTCTGACCATAATCCAGTGATGTGCAAAATAAATGTCAAACTTAAAAAGATAGTAAATAGAGGAATCCAAGAACCACAGATAGACGCATCAGCACTAAAACAACCAGACATACAACAAAAATACCTTGTAGATGTAAGGAATAGATATGAACATCTAATGATAGAGTGCATGGAACAATATAGAAGGGAAAATCCAGAAGAGAAAATAGACAATAAATGGGAAAGCCTAAAGAAAAGTATTCAAACATCAAGTAAAAATTTACCAACAAGAAATACCAAGAACAAACAAACATGGATGACAGATGAAATATTGGAGAAAATGACAGAAAGAAAGAAAGCTAAAAATACACCAAAATACTCAAGTACAGACAAGGAGATACGTAACATGTGCAGAACAGCGAAAAAACAATGGCTAGAAACAAAATGCAGTGAAATAGAGGAGATGTCCATACAACAGAAGACAAAATTAATGCATAAGGAGATAAGGCTGTTCACAAATAAGAAAAATCCTATTAATGGCGGTGGCTGCATAAAAGATAAAGATGGTAAAATAATATTTGATAAAACAGAAGCACTCACAAGATGGGCAGATTATGTAACAGAACTGTTTGACGACCAACGGAACAAAAAACCAACAATACACAACAATGATGGACCAGCAATACTGAAATCAGAAGTAGAACATGCAATAAATTCAATAAAATGTGGAAAAGCTGCAGGCTCTGACAACATAACAGCAGACATAATAAAAACTCTAAATGAATTTGGTGTAGATACTATCACAGAAATTTGCAGTGACATATACGAAACAGGCCATATACCTAAAGACCTAACATCATCAATATTCATACCACTACCTAAGAAGCCCAGGGCTGTGGACTGTACAGATTATAGAACAATAAGTCTAATGAGCCATCTAACTAAAATACTTCTCAAGATAATACATGAAAGAATTAAGAACAAGATAGACATGGAGGTCGGTGAAGAACAATTCGGTTTTAGGAAAAACAAAGGAACCAGAGAAGCTATACTGAGTATCCGGCTAGTGATAGATAAATATATAGAAGTCCAAAAAAGTATCTATATTTGCTTCATAGACTACAGCAAGGCCTTTGACAGAGTCCAACATGAAAAATTAATCAAATGTCTTCAAGAAATAGGCATAGATGGAAAAGACATCAGGCTGATTAGAAATATATATTGGGAACAAACTGCATCAATAAGGTGTGAAAACAGCTACTCACCGTACATAGAAATAAGAAGAGGGGTAAGACAAGGATGCATTTTATCACCAAGCCTATTTAATATCTACACAGAGAATATCTTTAAAAATATAGAAGAAATACCAGGACTCAAGATCAATGGGAAAATAATAAACAACATTAGATATGCAGATGACACTGTTCTTTTAGCAGAAAGTGAACATGAGTTACAAAGACTAATAGATCAAGTCAATAAATCAAGTAATGAATATGGACTGGATATAAACATTCAAAAAACAAAAACCATGATAATCAGCAAAAACACAGAAGAACAGGAGGTAAACATAAACATACAGGGAGAGAAACTACAACAAGTAAAACAGTATCAATATCTTGGACACATAGTCACAAATGATGGCAGATGTGAAACAGAAGTTAAAAGGAGAATAGGAATGGCTAAAAGTACCTTCAATGACATGAGGAAATTATTAATATCTAAACAAATTACAAACAAGTTAAAAATGAGAATTATAAAATGCTACATCTATTCCATATTAATGTATGGCTCAGAAACATGGACACTAAATAAACAATTAGAAGACAAAATTGATGCCTTTGAGATGTGGGTATATAGAAGAATAGGGAGAACATCATGGAAAGAGAAGAAAACAAATAAAGAGGTGCTAAAAACACTTAATATGAAGAAAGAACTACTAAGAGAAATAAAGATCAGGCAAATAAAATACTTTGGACACATTAAAAGACATGACACCCTATTGAAGACCTTACTTGAGGGTAAAGTCAAAGGGAAGCGAGCAAGAGGTAGGCAGAGATACAAGTGGGAGAGTAACATTACACGATGGACAGGTTACAGTCTAGCAGAGTGCACCACCAAGACAAGAGACAGGAGATGTTGGAGATACGTTGCAGCCAACCTTCGTTGCGGAGACGGCACTTGATGACGAGATCAGTACTCAAGGGAATATGAAATGAGTTTACAGGATGCCAGATCAGTACTCAAGGGAATTTGACATGAGTTTACAGAATGCCAGATCAGTACTCAAGGGAATTTGACATGAGTTTACAGGATGCTAGATCAGCACCCAGGAGAATTTGACATGAGTTTACAGGATTGCTAGATCAGTACTCAGGGGAATTTGACATGAGTTTACAATGCTAGATCAGCACCCAGGAGAATTTGACAAACTTTTTTCTCCTGCATATTGTGACAAAAACATGGATGGATATAAAATAAAATATAATTTATAAATGTAAATGGAATGTTACACAAAAATTTGAAAAAGGAATGTTAAAAGAAGTCATTGCACAAATAATGAACAATATATTTAACACGGACATGTGCACATAGATTTTGTTCAGAATGCATTTGAACATGTGCACATAGATTTTGTTCAGAATGTATTTGAACATGTGCACATAGATTTTGTTCAGAATGTATTTGAACATGTGCACATAGATTTTGTTCAGAATGTATTTGAACATGTGCACATAGATTTTGTTCAGAATGTATTTGAACATGTGCACATAGATTTTGTTCAGAATGTATTTGAACATGTGCACATAGATTTTGTTCAGAATGTATTTGAACATGTGCACATAGATTTTGTTCAGAATGTATTTGAACATGTGCACATAGATTTTGTTCAGAATGTATTTGAACATGTGCACATAGATTTTGTTCAGAATGCATTTGAAAATGACTTAATTACATCATTTAATGTTTGTGTTTCATACAGAGAGTCATACTTTTCTAAGTCTCCCTTACTGCTGATCTCTGCAAGCTGTTTTTGTGTGGACTCCTATCATCTTCTTCTTTTGCATTATTCTCAAACTTCTACAGATTAGCAGGATGTAGCCCAGAGAACAGAATGTGTTTGGTTTTAGTTTACAGCTTAGCTGTGATATGTGTATTTTGGTCTGAAACATCTGGCTTCAACAAAGCATATTGGCCATTTTCACCCTCTATGGGATGGTCCCACCAACTACATCCCCCAAACTTCCTTAGTCACCTCTTACGACATACCTGGCAACTAACATCATTGGTATTCTTTGCTCCCCTTTTGGGTCATGGTAACACACCAGCGATTCCTTTTATCCATAACCTCCTAATCTACTCAGACTAAAATCATGATTGAATGTTCTAATTTTGAGAGATTACTAATCTAAGATCTGGCTTGTGGTGGAGGGGTGATTGGTTGTTGATTGATCAGTACATAGGCTCATACCCTTTGACCCAATGCTTTTGTACAATATACGCATGTGTTTGTGAGTTGTTCTTGTGTTTTATATAGGGTGATCCATTTATCGGTCCCAGGAGGGAAACACATGTTCCTAGTATCATTCAGTGATGGAGAGGCACAGAATGAAATAGGTTCATACTCCACCACAGGCAAATGTGTATATGGACCGTTCAGAGTTCAAATAGCAATAGCAATCTACTAATGTATTTATATTGCCTAGAAAATCACTACAGCCAAAAAATGCTGAATGGATTGCTAAGTTCTGAATTGAATATGGTACCAACAAATGTTGTATGGTTTAGGAAAAAATAGGTTTGAGGAGAAGTTACTTGAACTGGCACATCTTAATGTCTTGTTTGCTTGATAAGGTCACTGTTGTAGAAATATTATTTTAGTCTGGCTTTTTTTGTTTTTCTTTATACCAGTGGTTCTCAAGCTTTTTTTGGCCAGTGCCAGCCCTTTTATTGTGTGTTTTTTTGTGTGGCCCTAAGGGTGAGTTTAAAAGAAAAAACAAACATTAAAGAGACATTAGCTTCTATTTACAAGGCACTACGGTTATTTGCATCTTTGACGATAAAATTCATAATTTTCATCACGTGGTCAGCATTCTGTGGCCTCCATGGACCTTCCAAAATTTAAAAATGTTTCCATGACCCTGCTCTAGGTTCCTGTGGAACATAGATGTGCATGCCTTGAGATTGTAAGAAAGTCATGGCAGAATAAATAATATCCACCAAAGACGGATGTGTCTGGCCATTGGCGCAAATAAAATAGTAGCACAATACATTTCTATTCTCTGGACTACATCCAACTGGAAATCTTGTAAGACTATTGCCCTGACACAAGATAAATCTAGCTGCAGTTTGAGAATGAACGTTGAAGGATAATAAATGGTATTGTATCATACAGAAGCACTAGGTAAAGTGGTCGTCGAAGACTTGCAAACGCTTTGGACAAAGTCCTCTTTAAAAAAATGCCAGAGAAACAGGAATCTTTAGTCGATGGGAGGAACACCTTCCAAAATATGGAGGAGCAAGAGTAACAAATGTGCACATTCTTAGAGTTCTATCAACATTCTCAATCAATAAATCAATCAATAAATACATCAGAATAAATGTGACTCGGGTGACTAGATACGACACTGATTGAGTTAATCATGAATAAGCAGATATATGTCAAACACAAAAATAATAAATTTTATATTATTTTAGTGGAGTTTTGTTTCGTTATCAAATAAAAAAAAGGAGGGGTTTTAAAAGCCGTAGAAGATTGACTTCACTGTACTGTTTCCCATATGTACTCCGCCCCTCTCAGAGTACCTCCGAGAGTACCACTCATAGCACGTAACTCCGTAGCTTCAAGTGATAATCCACAGGGATCTCCGAAAAAAATCCATCTTATAAACAAGACAACAGGAGCTGGATTCGAACCCGTAACCTCTTGAACACAAGGTGAACAGCTTAACCACTACACCAGGGAGATCCCAGACATTATCAAATCATTATTTCATGAATATTACATTTTCGTTCTGGAACATCTCTAGAACATCAGACATTTGTGACATGTATTCTGTGTGGACGCACATAGGTAATGAGTACAATACAACTGATATCCAAAACTATACATGGCAATTTATTTACTCACATTTCCTATGCACCTCTTAATTAAATGTCATTACTTAATTTCTTTCCATCATCATTTCAACAATTTAAATCTCAATCAATTCCATCCATCGATCGATCATAGTTACAAAAGACATGATAGAAGGCAAGTTATACGGAAGATGAAAGTGATAGTTGAACACTGCAAAATACAGATCTGTCGAGCTATTGGCACAAATGAAATGACAACATAACCCATTTCCATTCTCTGGAGTACATCCTGCTGGTAGGACCATTACTCTACTACAAGAGAGATCCATTGAAAGTTTGAGAATGAACGCTAAGAAGAAGAAAATAGTTTAACACTGTGACATTGCAAACAGTCAACAGGATGAATGTTGAAGAAGAAGAACATAGTTTAAAATTGTGACATTGCAAACAGTTAACAGGATGAATGCTGAAGAAGAAGAAAATAGTTTAACATTGTGACATTGCAAACAGTCAACAGAATGAATGCTGAAGAAGAAGAAAATAGTTTAAAATTGTGACATTGCAAACAGTCAACAGAATGAATGCTGAAGAAGAAGAACATAGTTTAAAATTGTGACATTGCAAACAGTTAACAGGATGAATGTTGAAGAAGAAGAACATAGTTTAAAATTGTGACATTGCAAACAGTTAACAGGATGAATGTTGAAGAAGAAGAACATAGTTTAAAATTGTGACATTGCAAACAGTTAACAGGATGAATGCTGAAGAAGAAGAAAATAGTTTAACATTGTGACATTGCAAACAGTCAACAGAATGAATGCTGAAGAAGAAGAAAATAGTTTAAAATTGTGACATTGCAAACAGTCAACAGAATGAATGTTGAAGAAGAAGAACATAGTTTAAAATTGTGACATTGCAAACAGTCAACAGGATGAATGCTGAAGAAGAAGAAAATAGTTTAACATTGTGACATTGCAAACAGTCAACAGAATGAATGTTGAAGAAGAAGAAAATAGTTTAACATTGTGACATTGCAAACAGTCAACAGAATGAATGTTGAAGAAGAAGAACATAGTTTAAAATTGTGACATTGCAAACAGTCAACACTGATCCTGATACAAGTCTAGACATAGAGAGCTCCTGAGATCACATGATTATCTAAGCCAGTCTTCAGATCACATGATTATCTATACCAGTTTCCAGATCACATGATGATGAGTTTTAATGCACTTTTGTTTCGTATTGAACCCTTCTTCGATATCTACCAAATGGACAAAAAAACCTACTATATAAAAAAGAAAAAAACGTCAAACAAAACCACTATAAGATCATGTAAACAGAACAACAAAGCCATTCGGAAATAAATTGTCATGAACGGTAAAAATACAATACAAAATGAAATGTTAAAAAATATATTAGTAATGGAATGTTGGCAAAAATAACAAAATGGAATGTAGAACAAAAATAGAATCAATAAAACATGCTGCATAGTAAATTAATATACATTTTCTGCCAAAAATAGCAAAACATCCAATTTGGTCCTTGAAATTTAGTCAGTAGAATAATGAGCCTTGACTAATGGGAAAAACCAAAGTTTTCTAAAATTACTATCAATAATTATAAATATGACAATTGTATTAAATTTCATTGGCTGTCATACAAAGAATAATCATAGTGGCCAATGGCATTGATGGGAATAGTCAAATGAGCCATTAACTCTTTGTCTCCGTGCGGTTTTCCTGCTATGCCGAACACGATAGTAAATTCATATTAAAATGTAGATTTGAGCGGCTTTTCGGCATAGTGGGTCTCCAAAATGTAGATATTAGCGGCTCGGTGGATATAAAGAGTTAAGACGGCTTGATTTCTCATTAACCAGCAGAATTTATAATGCAGATGGCATGGTAGAAACAAGAAAATTGGAACTGTACAACATCAAGAATAACGATATAAACACACACAATCAAAAAAGTGTGTTTGAATCTTCTTCTTCTGCGTTCATTATCAAACTCTTGCCGATTAGCAGGATGTAGTCCGGAGAACGGAATGCGTTGTGTCATGGTTTACAGCATTACTGCGATATCTGTGCCTTTCGGCCTGACACATCCGACTTCAGCATGGCTTTGGGTCACTAACCCTATATGGGATGGGACAGCCAACTCCATCCCATAACCTCCTTAGTCGCCTTTTACGACATGCGTGGAAGGTAAACAGTGTTGTTATTCTTTGCTCCCCTTTCGGGCCCGGCAACACACGGGCGAGTGTGTTTGAATAAAACAGCAGGTGTGTTGCCCAATAAAGGAGCAAAGAATAGCAACACTATTCACTTTCCATGCATGTCATAAGAGACAACTAAGGGGGTTTAAGGGTGTAGTTGGTCATCCCACCCCAGAGGATCAATGTGACCCAGAAGCTATCTTGAAGTCAGATGTGCTAGGTAAAACAGGGCACATATCACAGCTAAGCTGTAAACCATGACACAACACATTCCATTCTCTGGACTACGTTCTGCTAATTTTCATGAGTTTGAGAATGAACGCAGATGAAGAATAAAACATTCCAGTGATTAATTTTATCAGTACATATTTGGTAAACATCCTAATCATTCACTGCTCCAACAGGAAACCATAATTTTTGTTGTCCCATCTCATGTCAAAGTAACCTATAAGCCGAATATGTCAGAAGGAAGGGCACATATATTTTATACCATGACATAGTCCATTTCATTCATTGGATAATATCCTGCTAACCAACAGGAGTGTGAGACACATGGTTTGCATATACTACTCTATAATCACAAAAACTAGGTATTAATATTATTTTTCAGCGTTCATTCTCATACTCCCGCTGGATCTCTCTTTTGCAGGATAATGATCCTACTAGATTTTCAGAATGAGGTAGTCCAGAGAATGGAAATGTGTTGTGCTGCCATGTTATATGTGCCAATGGAGATACATCCATCTGTGGCGGTAGTTCTTATGAATAAGTTGATCTACACTCACAAATGTGTCAGCTGGCATCATCATTGACTTAGTCTTGTTTTCTTCAAACAAATGTCACGCCCGTGTGGTGTCGGGGCCCGAAAGTGGAGCAAAGAATAGCAACACTGTTTACCTTCCATGCATGTCGTACGAGGTGACTAAGGAGGCTATGGGATGGAGTTGGCTGTCCCATCGCATATAGGGTCAGTGACCCAAAACCATACTGAAGTCGGATGTGTCAGGCCAAAAAGCGCAGATATCGCAGCAATGCTGTAAACTATGACAACGCATTCCATTCTCCTGACTATGTCCTGCTGATCTGCAGGAGTTTGAGAACGAATGCAGAAGAAGAAACAAATGTCACTGCATATTCACACACAAAAATACCTCTCAAATAACATTTCATTCATCCATCAACACTCATCACTATTTGTTCTACAGGCAAAGCTTGGAACAGGGTAATCAAGTATTGATGTAGTCAGTCCCTACATATCCTATTTGTCCTACACCAATTTATTCTTATATCTCGAGCCGGTAAATTTTTTTTATACTGAATTAAAATCTCCACAAAAGAACCACATTTGTTGTAATAATTATGTGAACATAAATAAACTACACTATATTGTGACACGGCACTGTTCGACGATGTAGTTCGCAATAGGCTTTCCAGGCAGCCCCTTGTACTCAGATGTCTTTTACAAAATTGCACCTTTCAGATACTTTAGCAGTGATCACATGAACTTTCTGCATTTGTAAGATGTTGCTGGCATCCATTATATCTCTTCCCCTAGTCACAATATTCCCCCCACTCCATTCACATAAAGCACCAACATTCACAGAAATATTGCATCTTTGCTAACTTTTCTTTGTGGCGCTGGTCACAGTAAATTTAACAATCAAGTTTTTACACAATTAATTTAAAAATTAAAATAGAAATACAAACTCTTATCTCCAGGACACTTTCCCTACATATACATTTTTTTAATGGGATACTACTTACAGTGGTTCTAAAGCTATTCCCATTTTTACTAGAAGCCGCCTGAAGTAGCTTCAACTAGCAGTTGTTCATAATGCAGCTTACAAAATCACAATTTTAGTCTGTCTACACTAAGGGTTAATGTCCATATGTCAAATATGTCTACATGTACATGAACGTTGAAAGCTTCTGTTCTACAATGTCTGCTACGGGCACAACATCATAAAACTGCTGACCTTCGCATCATTTAGCATACCAAGGCAAGATAACCAGAACACATATGAAACAGCCTTGGGCAGATAAAGAGAAAATATTCTATGGAGCAACGTAATCATATACATGGCATGAGTTGAAAGACAACAGATAATGTTGCCTTCTTACAGAAAGGTGTGATGACGTTCATCCCACATGGATTGTACATTTTCAAACACAAGGAATGTCTGCGGTATGTACATTAAATAAGGATAAAATAGTAGAAATAATCATTCTGATTGTCGTTATGACCGTCAATGTGTAGAGTGCCACAGTAACAAAACTTAGAAACCTAATAACTGACATGTATTATTGCTACTGGTATTATATATCTTTTCTTATTTTTCATCGTTCATTCTCAAACTCCTGCTGGATCTCCCTTGTAGCAAGACCATTGTCCTATTAGATTTCTAGCAGGATGTAGTCCAGAGAATGGAAATGCGTTGTGTCGCCGTTATTTTGTGCCAATGGCCCGACACATCCGTCTTCAGCGGGGTATTATATATGTTCTGACATAACCAAATTATTCTAACGTCCATGGTTGAAAGTGGTGTACGTCACCATAAGAGTCACCATCTTAGTCAACTAAATTATATACGGCATTGTTTATAAATGCATTTTGCAAGATTTATTGGAAAAAAAGTAGAGGTATGATGTAATTTTTAAGGCACAAGAAATGTCTGGAGTATGTACATGAAATAAGGCACCATTTATAAATGAATTTTGTAAGATTTATTGGAATGTAGTAGAGTAGACATTTTCAACCCCGTGAATGTGATCACCATAGTTCTTTCATGACATTAGCTGCTCGCACTATTCGAGTTAAAAAGTGCTCACGAGTATCAACAATCATCACGAGCACCAAAAATCATGAGTTCCCATTACAATTGAAGCTGGTTGTACAACGTGAAATAAATAGTGTTTATTATTCAAGATTATGGGGAAAAGGAACAGAGAAATGTGTACGGTGCGACAAAAAAGGTTATATAGCCATTTTTCAATTTCCCTTTCATCCTATTACGCTGCTCACACACATTGCATATGGGTAGTGATTGTCATCTGAAAATGTTGAGAATCCCTGTAATAGAAGTATAATATAATTTGTTCATCTCACAGAAACTGTATATTGTAAGGCACAAGGAATAAGAGTATAAAAGTAAAATCACGCAATCTTTGTAAAGTCTTTTTGTAAAAATTTACTGGAATGTGGTCAGGCATGGTATGATAAGTTGAAGCACACATGGCTAGCACCTGGCAGTCATGATGGAAGCTCAGGCAGGATGAAATGTTTGATATAGATGATTTCTGATGATCAGAACAGCTTTCTTGCAACTGTTCATTATCTCTTGAAATGAAATGTCTTCCACTTCTGACACAAGGAGTAAAACGGCACATCCATTGATAGCAGATTTCATGAAATAAACTATCCATCTTAACCACATATAAGAAATATTACCGGACAATTCTAGAACATTCTAAGTCATATTACCAGACAGTTATAGAACATTCTAAGTCATATATTACAGGACACATTTCTAGAACATTTTAAGTCATATATTACCGGACACAGTTCTAGAACTCTTTAAGTCATATACTAGATTTAGTCATTTTTGTTCATGAAAATAAATTTGTTATTCCTTCAAGATGCAATATCATACATTCAATCATGATTGCTGAAGGAAGTAAACCCCAAATCCCATATTTTTCTAGTAACAATTGTTCAATATGGGATTCAAGCCTCTTTATGATGATGTGTGCCTGCTTAACCATAAACCTGAGTCAATTTTAGTTATATCAGGGTGTACATCCATAACACTGATATGTCACACACCTGGCACTGATATGTCACACACCTGACACTGACATGTCACACACCTGACACTGACATGTCACACACCTGACACTAGCACTTCCCGAATGTGAATATATTAACATTAAATTTTACAGAAACCTTTTATTTTTATTTTTTAAATCAATCCAATGATGCAGATTATTTCGAGAATGAGTTTCATTTTGCTTTCCTTTCAGTGGTTTCCTACTAAATGCTGTTTTTCATGTTGTATCATGACCAGTTTTTCCGCAAATTCTCTCTCACAGAACTGGCAGACATATATCTTCTTTGCCTGCACTGTTCCAATGTTTTCTATAGTGGACAGTGTCTTATCTGTTATCAGTGAATCTGGTTGAATAATGCTGCGTTTGCTGCTGCTGACATTGTTGTTGATGGTCTTTGAGTGATTCTCCAGAATGAGCTCAAGAGCTTCTAGTTCAAGTTTAGTTCCTGGGAAGTGGATTTGAACATGAGGAAGTATGATGTGCCTTGATGTGGAAGTGAAATCGCAGTAAGGACATTTGAAACTTTCCTGTTTCAGGTGGCCTTTAGTGTGGTCAATAAGGATTTGATGTGATGATGCAGTGAATGGACACCTTGGACATTTCAGTTCAGAACTGATAGGGCTGTCTAATTGGATTAGATTATCTTGAGTATACTTCATGCTATTGAGCAAACAGACATCTTTATCTAGCCTTGCTACTTTTACAAGTTTACGCTTACTTGGTAAACCCTTGAGTGTAGACAAGGAATGAGAGGTGGTGTGACCATAACCAGCTGAATGTATGTGCACATGTTGTTGAAGCAGACCTTTGTTGCCGGATGCATATGAGCATTTGTTACAGGCAAATTTTGATCCAGAGTCATGCATACTTTTATGAAAAGAGGAACTGTCTCGTGAGTTAGTCTTGTACGGGCATGTTTCACACAGATAACTTTTCTTGATCACTGTCAGCTTAAACGGAGGGGATAAAGGTTTGTCTGACTGATCCTCGTTTAATGGTTTCTCTAGACTTTTTACTTCCATAAGCTTGGCTTCAAATTCTCCAGAAGATCCATCACCGAATTCTTGATTAAGGAAGTTCTTGTCATCTGATGTTGGGTTGTAACCCGATTCATTTTCGTGAACTCTGCGATGTTGATATAAAAGCTCAATACGGTCTATACTCCAATCACAAAAATCACAAATGTAACATTTTTTTGAATTATGGTTATTGTTATGGATATCGAAAGATTTCTTCTTTGTCGTTTTATATGGACAAGACCTGCATAAGAACTGGTTACCAGCAGTTTCATTAGTTTGTTCTTCAAGTGATGGCTCACGAAGGTCTTCAGTTTCCGCATTGTTTTTAAGAATAAAGCCTGTGTTTAGTAAATGCGTTGTTGGGGGGTTGTGGACAAACCCTG
The DNA here is from genome assembly GCA_034231615.1 of Meghimatium bilineatum. Lineage (NCBI taxonomy): Eukaryota > Metazoa > Mollusca > Gastropoda > Stylommatophora > Philomycidae > Meghimatium > Meghimatium bilineatum. Next base: position 8,074,614 of record CM067310.1, on the reverse strand, counting down.
GCTCCTCGGCATGAAGACGTCTGTGCTGACTTAATAGATTAAGTCTATCTAAACTGTAAGAGCAGAGATCGCACTTATATCTGTCTTGTGTGCAATGAAAATACAGATGTTTGCGCAGCTCAGACCCAGAAATACTGCTAAAAGGGCAATGCGGGCATTTCTTCTTGCAAAACTGTTTATCAATCTCTTCAACATCCTCCAAGGAATTGTTCACTTTATGAGCTTCCTTTGCTTCCGGAATATTCTTTGCTTTGAAATCAGCGATAGCTTTAGCATCCCTTTCATCTAGATCAGAATCCATATTGTCATCTTCCTCCATCTCAGTGTCTCCACTTTCCTCATTTTCAACATTGTTATCGGGGTTATTGGGGTCAAAGAAAATATCATGACCTTCACCTTTAACTGGGATCTCATGCGAGTCGATGTGCTTCTTTAATAACACCGCCCTTGCTGCTCCGTAAGAACACTTGGGGCACTTGTATTTCTTAAAGTTGTTATGTTGTCTCCTATGTTTCATTACGTTGCTTTTACATGTGGTATGGTAGGGACATATAAAACACCTGTATCGGACCCTCTTAGTTACTTTAGATTTGTGAAATTCTTCTCGGCATGCGTTATCCAATTCTACTGGCCCCATAATCGGATGTACCCTAGCAATGATCTTGGATTCTGGTTCATCCATCTTTCTATCTGTGCATTCTTTCTTTATAATGACTTTGGTCTCATTTACCGATCTACCATCCACTGCATAGCTTGTATCATGAACTTTGGCATGTTCACTGATGACAGTAGCAGAGTCTGAGGCAAAGTCACACATTTGACACTGATACTTTGCCTGTTTACTGTGATCCAAGATATGCTCTTTCATGTGTTCCGTTAACCATGTTTTAAATGGACAGAATGGGCAGCACATTGAGTTGACAGGTTTCACATTTAATTTTGTCTCTTGTTTGATGTGGTCAATCTGTCTTAAAGCATTCAACTGTTGAACATTTTGAAGTTCACTGAAATTGATCTGTTTAAACTCCAACACTTCAACCATTTTTTCAGTTTTGGGATGCTCTTTCCGGCAATGGTCAGACATATTTTGGATGCTATCATCTGAATATCCACAAGTCTTGCATGTGAACTTAGATACAGCTGTGTGTGTCTGCATCACATGTCGACATGTTTCAGCAACATCAACATGATAAAAAGGGCAATATGGACAAGCAAATTTCAAGGTGTTGTCTACAGGTATAATATTAACAGGTATTCCACTCCAGGTGTACTGTAACTTTGTTAGGTAGATGATCCCATAAGCAGTTTCTGCTTGGGATAACATTTTAGAGCTCAGATCAATAATATCTGATGAGCAATCACCGCTGCTACTATGGTCACTAGTGCCAGACATACTTATTCTGCGAATGTATGCTGAATATTTAGGATCCAGACTTAACATCTTCCAATTACGGGCATGTGAGATCTTCATATGTTGGTACAACAGGTTCATATGTTCCACACTATAGTCACAGAACCAGCATTGAGATGTCAGTTTGCAGTTATGAAGAAGCTCATGGCTCCTGAAGGTTGAGGGGTTTCTAGAGGAAAAACTGCATATGTCACAAGCGTATAGTGTACTGTTCTCTCCATCATCTGTCTTTAGACTCTCCAGCACATTAGGACTAACCCTATCAGCGTATTTTTCCAATACATTATGGTTTCTTTTACCTTCAATCTGTTGCTTTAGAATATCAATTGCCTCTTTGTTATGAGATGTCTTGGCTGATAACTGATGATTTGATGGTGATAACTTCACAGATGACAGATGTTTTGATGATAAATTATCAAAATCAATATTATCAATCTCAGCAGAGCTAATAGTCTGCTCTCTAAGCTGTGTAGGGTGAGTCTGCCATGCATGCTTATATGCCAATGTCAAGTTGCCAAACTCAGCAGGACACCACTCACATTTGAACTTGTTCATGTGCAGTGTCTTCTGGGAAGCTAGTCCTTGCTTGGGTATCTCATTTAATATCTGATGAATCCTAACATTTGTGGAGACCACCTTTCCATTTTCTCCATCCTTGACATGATCCTTGTTGTGACCATTTTCCTTTTTCTCATGTTTTTGTTTCTCTACATCTTTTTCATAATTGCTTTTTTGGGCAACTTTCGGCTGCTGTTGCTCCTCATCGGTTAACATAAAATATGTTTCCCATTCATGTGACTTGAAAGCAGAATGTGTGCAGATGTGATCAAGCAGAGACTCCTTGTCCTTAAATAATGAGTTGCAGTAGAAACAGTTAATGCCACCCATTTCAAGCTGTTCATGGTCCCTCATGTGCCCTTCAATTGTGTGACGACTTTTACAAATAAACGGGCACTTCGGACACTGAAACTGTCTCACCTGCTTCCGTGGATGTTTGATGCGAGCCATATCGATGTCATTCTCTGCCAAAGCAGATGGAGAGTTCTGACTGGAGTTTTGAACATGTTCTGATAGACGATGCTCTACAAGGTTTGCCAAAGTCTCAAAATATATAACACACTGTGAACATTTAAAACGAGGATGGAATTTTTCAACTTTGTAGCTGTTTGTTTTAGGAAAATGATTGTAGCTCTTTCTATGTTTTTTAAGATCACACGCCCAACGTGTCGAGTACTGGCATACGCAACACTTGAATGGCTTATCATCTGAATGAATATCAGAATGGCGTTTTAGTTCCGTTTGACTCTGTGTTGTGAATGGACAATGGGGACAATTCCAGACTTCTCCAGAAGACTGCCGCCAGTTGCCGGACTGTGCTTTTAAGGATGGCGCTGGACTACTGGACTTAGGATGGATATTTTCTAGACTTGAATGTACTTGATTTAAGGTTGGTGTAATCTGGTTCACGCTGGAACATGGAAGACCATTGGTATATGCTGTATAATTGTTATTAATGTTGTTATCAGTGACACATTCATCATTATTATTAGTAATGTGTGCATTCTCTTGAATTGATGCATTAGACTCTGTTTGAGCGAGTTCAACATTAGAAGACGAAGAAGCTGCACACCCGGTAGAACTCTGCTGATTACTCTCGCCAACAGATGGATGGAGGTATGTATGTGACTGCTTGTTGACTTTGCCCTTGACTTTTCGCCGTTTGAAAAAAGAATATTTTGAATAACTGAACATAGAACCATCACATTTTATTGGTTTGGTTGTGTCAATGACATCCTTGATACCACCTCCTCCACAACGTTTTAGATGCTTCACAACATCCCACTTCCATTTGCTCTTGTACTGACATCGTGGACACAAGTACGGCTTTGAATTCGAGTGGTTCTTCAGATGTTGTGTTATCTCGGAAGGCCATCGTGCACGGCAGTCACAAAGTGGGCACCTATATGGGTAATGTATTGGACAACCTGAGCGTGGACTGCAAGTAGTAGATTCACAGGTAACAGGCATTTTTTTGCCAGAGTTGCTGATATTACTACTACTACCGTCTGAATGTTGTGATATTCTGGATGACCCTTGAGATCTGTCTAAATATTTGCTTGATTGAGGTTCACAAGCAGTCTGATCTATATTAGTAGATGTACCAGATAATGCTAGACTTCTTTCCATTGGTGGTTCATCATTAAGAAAATTTGGTTGTTTAGAAATTGTCGTTTGACCAGCTTGAGTTGCGGAAAAGATTTCTTCAACAGAAACAGCACCATCTGAACTGAGCAATATATTCAATCTAGCATTATCATCAAACTTGTGGCGTTTCATTGTTGGTTCTTCCTCTCTAATATCATCATCAAACTTGTGGCGCTTCATTGTCGGTTCTTCCTCATCTTCTGAGCTTTCAGCCGGAGTGTCTTTCTTATCATTTCTTTTATATGGATTTGGAAGATTTGGGTGACTTTTTTGGAAATGCTTGACTAGGTCCCATTTCCATTTGTATGTTGATCCACAAATCATACAAACATATGGTCTCTCCTCTGAGTGAGACACTGCATGCTTTTGTAGCTCTGCAGGCCATTTTGCCTCAAAGTCACATTTCCTACATTTCAAGCTTTTCCCTTCTGGTGCTCCTAAATCCTGACTGCTGAGTTCACCAATGTCATGGATTTCCATGTTAAGGAGATGGTATGTTTGCTGCAAACCATGGGGAATTTTCTTGACTGCTTCTTTATACTCTGAAAGTTTCTGGAAGTGCAGCTTAATGAAATGGTTGTTGAGCTGATCCATGGAGTTACATTGTATTTTACAGTCAAAGCATTTAACAATTCTCTTGCTCAAGTGATAGCTTGTGTGGTTGATTAGTTCACCTTCGCTGGGGATTTTTACATCAGATTTTGAGTTTTGTTGTTGTCTTTGACTGATACTGTGTGCAGTCTTTGTGAAGCTGACATCTTTCCATATTTCATCTGATTTACTGTTCTTGGAAAAATCAAGAGGTTGATCTTGATCCAAAGATGAATTGTGATTTTGGATTGCTAGACTCGATGAATGAGGAGAGTTTCCTGTATCAGACCAGCTGTCATGTGAGGGGTCACGAGCGCAGTCATCAGTAGAGTCGTAACCATCGTTATGTAATGATAAATGAGGCACATTCATTGACATACCAGGAAATACTGGTTGTGCTGTGTTTGATATAAATGAGCCAATCATTTTGTGATTTTGAGGTGCATTAGGGGTTGTTACATTTGAATCAGTGACTGACAAACTTCTGGGTTTTCCAAGAAAGTTTGGTGGACTTGGGGAGCGGGTGAAGCTGTTATGCGATGTGGCTGCACATAAACTGTCCTGTTTATCAGATCTGATCGTGTCTAAGAAAACATTATCATAAATTCTACGTCTACCCATTTTGGTATATTTTCCCGATTTCAAAAGTTCTGCCATTCCAGGTGGGTTTGCATCTTCCACTAATGGTTCAGAACTATGTTTTTCTTTCCAGTGTTTGTTCAAACTTTTTCTCCATTTGTAGATGTTACCGCACTGAGAACACGCATACTTTGTACCGGTGCCATCAACAACTTCAAAGTATTTTGCTGGATCGACTTCTTGACGAGTTTTTTTCTTCTTTCTCCTATCATCATCTAGAGCCTTATCAATGTTGTCAGCAGTGACTGTAAGACGTGTTGGACTAAATATCTGGTCTTCAGGCGGGGAACTAGACCCATCTTCTTCCATATCATCAATGTCCTCTAGCATGTATGAATCCTGCTCTGAAAAGGATGTACTGGTTAAGGGAGGTTGGGAACATGAAGCAGCTGCTAAGCTGAGACAATTTTCTTTTGCTACAACATGAAGTTTTTGATGTTTGATCAGCTGCTGTTTATAAACCGTAGCATACTCACATTGTTTACATTCAAATATGTTGATGTCCATGCCGTGGTCACTGTTCAGGTGACTAAGATAAAACTTGGCACTTGTAGTGGTCATCTCACACTGACGGCAAGTATAGTTACGACAAGTGACACTGCCAAAACTTACTGTAACATTGCTTATATTATCATCAATCGCTAGACTGCCATCATCATCCTCACCTCCGCTAAAACACTCTACAACATCACTTGGCAATACAGATCTGTCATCTGAGATATTACGACAATTGTTAACACTCTCATGTGATGACACTGTTACCATGGCATCAGGCTCGTCTCCTTTCTCCTCAGTTTCATCACTCTCCTCATTCTTAGAAACAATATGTTTAGAATTGTTGCTATGACAACTGATAATTTCCCCTTCATGTTGTTCAGAGTTACTGTTGCTGTGTATATCTGTCAGTATTTCATCAGTGTTCATCGGTTTATTATCCACTGCAGTGGAAACTGTATCCTGGACGCTGTTTTTATTTAATTCCATTATCCTAGCGATGTTTGAAAGTTTACCTTTTGAACTTAGTTTACGTTTGAAGGCACGTGGAAAACCTGTATTAGTTACTGTAGATATGTGTAACACTGATGTGGCAATGTCCAGATTATCATCATCAGACTCTGTGTGCTTGGCTCGATGAGTGGTGAACTCACGAGCGTCAGTACAAGTAAACTTGCACTTTTTACAATATCTTTTCCGTCCGCGTGCAATGGCTAGCTCACCCAAGCCAACTACTGAGGTTTTGTCTTCTGTCCCAACTGTGTCAAGAAGGTTGCCAGGCATGATGATAGTGTTTGTCCCTGCAGAAGTAAAAAAAACACATGTAATTAGTATTATATCAAGTTCTAAATAACCGCAAACTAAAAAATTCATCACCATTAACCCCATCGAGGCCAGCACCTTGAAGTGGTGATGGGGCTTATTTCAGCCATCAGGGGCTGGAAACTAAGACTGGTCGGGCAGTCCCACATGAGCAGGACCATAGTCCGGCCCAAGTAAGCAGAGTGCTGAAGACAGAGGCAACCAGCCAAAAGGTGCACAGATAATCAGGATGCCACGCACAAAACACAATGGAAACATGTCTGCATCTATAAAGTTATGGTGCCTGCACTGTGGCGGACGTTCAGGCAGGGATGTTGTCTGGCCCTATACCTCGAAAGGGCCCAACCTCAGTTACTGGAAGTCCTCAATTGCCCAGGGGAGTCAGGGGGCAAGTAAATAGAGCTACAGGCCAAACAAACCAACGAACTACAAAAGACAGTGAGTTTTATTCAGGAGATAGAATTACAGATATAGACGTTTCAAGTGAGCGAAAAAATAAGAAGAATAATCACCATTACAAAAAGCAATACCGGCTGAAAAAATCACTACATCGCTTCTGTTGTCGCATATGTTTTTTTTTGTATACACAGAAATTTGAGTGATGACACTGTTTCTTACATAACAAAGAACACAAGTTTCCTTTACTCACACCTGAGGTGTATAGGGGAATATGTTGTTAGACCCGTAGTTTATTATTAACCAATGGCACACACTGAGGAATTATGTAGTCAGCGTTAATATTTCCTAAGTACAATATTTTTTATTCTATTGAAAGATGGGTTTCTCCTGGGCTTTATCTCATAAACAGAAGACTCTCGGGGTATGCAATGCTTTGAGAAGAAACCCCCCCTACTCAGAAGATATCTAAGTGTTTATGTATAATTGTGTTAAAGATAGCCCTGTGACAGATGAGATATAAGTGTTTATGTATAATTGTGTTAAATATATTCATGTGACGGATCTGATATAAGTGTCTATGTATAATCGTGTTAAAGATATCCAGATATCCCTGTGAAACCTGTGACCGAGTTGAGGGTTACCCAGATGAATATCATAGAGATGCCACTGAAGCTATCTTTTTCCCCCCCTCAATTCTGATATCAGATTCTCCAATGTATGTAAGGTGTATGTGAAACCTCCATGTATGGTAAAGGTAGACAGGAAATGGCATGGTCTGCCCCACAAAATTGCAGGTTTTGCATAGTCTGCTGCCACCGGGTACAGTACCACTGTGTCCAATTGGAAATAGCTATCGACAACGAGGTGCCTTAAGTCATTGTTACAATTTTGTGCCTCCAAGCGTGAATATTTGAAAATTGTGCAGGTCTCCGGCTACGACATACGAATAGGTAAATAAATATGAGGAAATGTAAAGAGGGAGTACTGAAACTTCTTCATGAGCACCTGCTGGATGAGGACATAGGAGATAGAGAGATATTAGGGATGTGATCTGGAGAATGATATTAAACCAGACTTCTACCAGAATTTCGTTGTCATTCAACCACGTAACTACCTATTTAGTTTACCTATTTACTACCTAAAAACTACTAATTAGTTTATGAGGGTAGGAAATAAAGTCACAGAAAAATTAATTTCGGTAGGAAAAAAAGTTCACGAACGAAATGGGTGGGTAAAAGGGCTTGAGCCCATGGACAGCTAGATAACCAAACTACCAACCAACGACATTCGTGGCAGGCAATATCACTATTCATTGCTCCCCGCTTTTGGGCGCCTGGCTACACACTGGCGGAACAATCTTTTACTCCTGATGGAATTTTTCCATCACTCTCTTACAATCTTGACACGTGTAGAAGATTCAAAGACTGATTGCCTCCCAGGCATGGGTCTTCAGCAGGTTTTATCATAGCAGAGATTATTGTGTTGGGTAACCATATCCCAGGCATGGGTCTTCAGCAGGTTTTATCATAGCAGAGATTATTGTGTGGGGTAACCATATCCCAGGCATGGGTCTTCAGCAGGTTTTATCATAGCAGAGATTATTGTGTGGGGTAACCATATCCCAGGCATGGGTCTTCAGCAGGTTTTATCATAGCAGAGATTACTGTGTGGGGTAACCATATTTTAACGCATATGTTAGGAGACGACTGTGGTCACGTCGATAACAACACAGACATCATCAGCAAAAATGTCAAGCATGCATAGCCGCGGATAGCTGTTAACATAGTGACCAGCGTGTAAGTACTAGAACCAGTTCTCTGGTACGGTTGACCTGGTGACCAACGTGTAAGTACTAGAACAAGTTCTCTGGTACGGCTGGCCTGGTGACCAACGTGTAAGTACTAGAACCAGTTCTCTGGTACGGCTGGCCTGGTGACCAACGTGTAAGTACTAGAACCAGTTCTCTGGTACGGCTGGCCTGGTGACCAACGTGTAAGTACTAGAACAAGTTCTCTGGTACTGCGTGCCTGGTGACCAACATGTAAGTACTAGAACCAGTTCTCTGGTACGGCTGCCCTGGTGACCAACGTGTAAGTACTAGAACGAGTTCTCTGTTACGGCTGGACTGCTTCTAGCGATTTGATTACAGCGAAAACGTCGGCAGTAAGATGACTTCTGTCCAGAATTACTTAGGACTCCGCCCATGTGTTGCCGGGGCATGAGAGGGGAGCAAAGAATAGAAACACTGTTTACCTTCCATGCATGGCGACTAAGGAGGTTATGGGATGGAGTTCGCTGTCACATCCTATATAGGGTCAAAGTGACCGAATGCCATACTGAAGTCGGATGTCTCAGGCAGAAGTGTGCAGATATCGCAGCAACGCTATAAACCATGAAACAACTCATTCCGTTCTTCGGACTACATCCTGCTAATCTGCAGGAGTTTGAGAACGAACGCAGAAAGAGAATTATGACTTCGTTTCGTTTCTGATTGTTGCCGTGTTTTTGTTGGTTACTATTTATATACTTGGAGTCGCACGCCAAAAATAGCCAAGGCCCACCAATTAAATAATCAAAATGTGTTTTTCAGGTCATGTTTACATTTGCTGCACACAGGTCGTAAACACTTAAGAAAGGTCATGGTTACAGACGTTTAGCATTTATTGGATGTCACGGAGACACAACGAATTTCAGCTCTCAGGAATACGTGCTGCTAGAAATCTAGTAGAAACATCTTGTCGCACCGAAAAATTCGATAGGAATTTGAAAACAAATGTAAAAAAACTACATTAAGCAAATGTGAACATCACTCTCCCAATATGTCTACTTCCAGTAGGACGGTGAATATTTATACGCTCCAATTAACCCCTCCCCCCCCCCAAGTAAAATTGTGTAAAATAAACGAGTAACAAAGCAATAGCAATGTCCATTACAAAGTCACAAGTCACCAGAAATTGTGTGCAGTAAGTTGCTGAGAACAAAAGCGACACACTATAGATAAATATTCATAGATCTGACCTGGTCTGTGGCACAGGTACTTTATGACGTCTGTTCAATAAGTCTTTTTTAACTATTCCCCACTCTTAAAAACCACTTTCGTTCACAGGCCCCAGGCATGAATCTTTGCGACCGTCACACACTTTGCGGTCTTGTAGTATGTCAGTCAATCCCACGGTACGGTCCACACCGGTCATTTCCCCAGACTTCATGAATCCTTCCAGTTCAGAAAAGAATGGTAGTTAGCCTAAGGGTGAAACGAATTTAAGGGAAGTTGAAAGGTTTGTGATCTCTTGTGATCGAATAATTATTTATGGGAGGTCTCTAGGACTGTAGACGTTCTACGGTCAAAAAAAGTATCATCTTGTGAAAAGAGGAGAAATTCATCAGATTAACAGCGGATAGTACTTAGAAAGTCACAGAGATCAATAATCATCCACAGGCATCCGTTGCCTGAATTATCCAAGGACATCTGCATACAGAACAGGGCTTATTAGCCACCAACAAAGTCGTAGTCTATCTCGGAGTGTCATTAAGAGATGGAATTAGAAACGATAACATCAGACAGATAATCAAAACAATACCAGTATTGGAACACATCAAAAGACAACAGATCAAGTGGTTTTCACACGCTTTCAGACTACCGACAGATAGCATGCCACAAATGGCCATGACACATAGGCATAACGGTTATAAAGCCAGAGGTAGACTATGTAAAAGATGGATCACAGAAATCAAAGAAGCCACAGGAACAAGCTTACAAACAGCACACAAGAAGGCCATCTCCAGAGAACTCTTCCACCCCTGAGGCCGCAAGGCAAACAAGGGACACAGCGTATAGATAGATAGATAGCTAGATGTCGTAGTCAAGGACATAAACTCCTTAATTTCAAAAGTGGATAAAAAAAATTATCATCATGTGATGGACAAAAAAAATGAGTTAGGTTCCTGGGAAGGATGTGTCAACAATGACCGTCTGTAGTATAAAAGATCTCTGACAGAAATTTAAACAAACTTAATTCGTTACGTTTTTATTATTGTCGTGGTTTCATTGGTCACTATATACTAGTAAAAATTTTTTTCCAAAAATAGTAAGTATATACGGCAATATATACAAGTATATACAAGCAGAGACAATCACAGAAACATTAAATGGACACGGGCTTACCATGGCCAATGCAACTCAAATGGCCAATGACAAGAACCTCCGAATCTCCCCCCCCCCACGACACAATTGGTAATGACAATAGACTAGTCAAAATTGCGACTTTCTTTGAACAGAAATTCTTTTTCTGTGAATTTATTTCCTACCCTCATAAACTAATTGTGACTTTTTTCCCCTAGTCAAATTTGTGACTTTTTTCCCCTAGTCAAATTTGTGACGTTTTTCCCTAGTCAAATTTGTGACGTTTTTCCCTAGTCAAATTTGTGACGTTTTTCCCTAGTCAAATTTGTGACTTTTTTCCCTAGTCAAATTTGTGACTTTTTTCCCTAGTCAAATTTGTGACTTTTTTCCCTAGTCAAATTTGTGACTTTTTTCCCTAGTCAAATTTGTGACTTTTTATTCTAGTCAAATTTGTGAAAACATGTCTACAGACAAGGAGATAGAGAGAAAAAGATACAAAGAAAACATGTCTACAGACAAGGAGATAGAGAGAAAAAGATACAAAGAAAACATGTCTACAGACAAGGAGATAGAGAGAAAAAGATACAAAGAAAACATGTCTACAGACAAGGAGATAGAGAGAAAAAGATACAAAGAAAACATGTCTACAGACAAGGAGATAGAGAGAAAAAGATACAAAGAAAACATGTCTACAGACAAGGAGATAGAGAGAAAAAGATACAAAGAAAACATGTCTACAGACAAGGAGATAGAGAGAAAACGTTTTCTGAATTAGTAATAAATAAACATGACAGGAGATGGATAGGACATAGAAACCAGACACGCAGAAAGTATTACAAAGGAGAATTGTTCTGGAAACAGCATGGAAAGAGGAAGACAGAAACATCCTGCAGAAAAGGTAATGATATAAGAGAAGTTATCGCATAGGTAAAAGTAGGTTCCATGGCAGCAACTTGCCGTCGGGGATAATTTATTCGTGTACTAAGCCGCAGTGACTATTAGATAGTGTGGCCCCTGCCGTCGGAAATAATTTATTCGTGTACTAAGCCGCGGTGACTATTAGATAGTGTGGCCCCTGCCGTCGGGGATAATTTATTCGTGTACTAAGCCGCAGTGACTATTAGATAGTGTGGCCCCTGCCGTCGGTAATAATTTATTCGTGTACTAAGCCGCAGTGACTATTAGATAGTGTGGCCCCTGCCGTCGGAGATAATTTATTCGTGTACTAAGCCGCGGTGACTATTAGGTGGTGTGGCCACTGCCGTCGGGGATAATTTATTCGTGTACTACGCCGCAGTGACTATCAGGTGGTGTTGGCCATATTCCTTTCTTGCTATTTTTACTTTCCCCAATTAATGTTTAGGAAAAGACAGCAGTATAAACTCAGGTGAGCGTGATCAACCAGATTGGGGGGGGGGGGGGGCTGCTGTTACAAATCTGTTAAACTATCATACAAGCATATAACTATAATCTTATATGACCCTATAATATTTAGGCCTTCATTGCACGTTGACTGTTTTTTTTTCTCTTAACTGAAGACCTACTGCATTCCTGCTCACATTGCATCATGTCTTTCAGAGCATCTGAGGACAATCAAACCAAACGAGACCATATTAGGACTCACAAACAAACCAAACGAGACCATATTAGGACTCACAAACAAACCAAACGAGACCATATTAGGACTCACAAACAAACCAAACGAGACCATATTAGGACTCACAAACAAACCAAACGAGACCATATTAGGACTCACAAACAAACCAAACGAGACCATATTAGGACTCACAAACAAACCAAACGAGACCATATTAGGACTCACAAACAAACTAAACGAGACCATATTAGGACTCACAAACAAACCAAACGAGACCATATTAGGACTCACAAACAAACCAAACGAGACCATATTAGGACTCACAAACAAACCAAACGAGACCATATTAGGACTCACAAACAAACCAAACGAGACCATATTAGGACTCACAAACAAACCAAACGAGACCATATTAGGACTCACAAACAAACCAAACGAGACCATATTAGGACTCACAAACAAACCAAACGAGACCATATTAGGACTCACAAACAAACCAAACGAGACCATATTAGGACTCACAAACAAACCAAACGAGACCATATTAGGACTCACAAACAAACCAAACGAGACCATATTAGGACTCACAAACAAACCAAACGAGACCATATTAGGACTCACAAACAAACTAAACGAGACCATATTAGGACTCACAAACAAACCAAACGAGACCATATTAGGACTCACAAACATACCAAACTTAGCCCTTTTAAAAACCATGCACATATTCGCTAGTGAAGGGACATCAAACACGTGTGCACATTTTAACACATATCAGCTAAATATTTATATAACATCTAATAAACAGGCGCAACTACCGATCAACTCTTCACTGTGACCTTTGTTCTAGTTTCGAGGTCTTGCCTAACCTTTGCAGTGTGATTGCAGAAATAGTAATTAAAATATGGGTAATATGTTATTTGAAACAGAATATTAATTAATTTGGCTTAGAATTTAGGGTGAAAGTAAAGGAATAGTTCTCTGATGTGCTATAAATAGCACAATGTTGTCAATATTAACTATCCAACGTCATGGATTCCCGTGTAATACCAATCAAAATAATGGCTGCCGTGACGTCACATCCGACAATCACTTGAGTTCAAATCTAGACACAGATGAACTTATGCATAATCTGTTTGTTTTCCAATTTACACATTTTTTTACAATTTCCTATTTTTTGTGGTGAGCGAGCACACATTAGAAATATTATTTCTAATCCTAACCTTACTCTAAGTACTTACCCGTAACCTTGCCAAATCACACAACAAAGGTCAGGTAACACCTCGAAACTAGAACAAAGGTTATAGTGGAGTACTATACTTTACTTCAGCCCCCAAAAAAAATTAGTTGGATGTCTTTTACAGGAACCTTCGTTGCGGAAATGGCACTTGATGATGAGTTACATATTTAACTAAAACACTAACCTAAGCAAACATGCTATAACTAATACTTAACATTACATACCACATGATGATAGCAAATCTCTCTTGTCCAGCTGTACTTATTGAAAACAATGGTGATGGTGAAATTTCACAATAACAACTAGATCTACCAGCGTCCTTATATACAGATTTCAAACTACATGAAAGATACTTTGATTTTAACATAAATTCTAACCCCACACAGATTTCACTGTTTCAATGAGACTAGAACATGTAAATTCTGAAATTAACTACACGACTTTTCACAGACCAGATCTAGGTCAATGAAGCTTAATGATACATGGACACCTATAGTCCAATCCGAAGTATCCGCCTAAACTGGCACTACAAGATCTAATGAACTGACGAGTCACTAGAAATATACTAACATGTGAACACAGCTTCTCTGGCTAGATGTGTTCATTAAATAAATATGAGCTAATGTAAAGAAGGGAACTTGACTATCCACAACTTTCGGAAACAAATGCCTGATTAATGATTGTCTACGACTATGGCTTTCTCTAAGCGCGCGTCGAAGATACGGTCAAGTAACTTGAATCTGATTGGATCTTGTGACCAATATTGTTACATAGTCGGGGGGTAACTGATAGGACGAGAGGTCAATACATTAGTATCCATAATCACTCAAGCGATTATCCGGAGACACGGAACTTTGGATTACGGAGTTTTGAGTGGGCGACAAGGTTCAGATAACCTCTTGGACGATTCTGAATGTCATATCTTGACACGCCCAAAGAGGCATAAGCTGCAGACATCTTTGAAGTGGTCGCCCCCATGGAGGCTCTGAAAACGATGTTAGTTTTGAGCACACACTTGTGGGTTCATCTTTTTTTAAAAAGATTTCGCTTTCTTATCCGAAATAATAACATATATCTCTAAAGTCGTTGTGACTTAGATGACCTGAACAGCGACCACTACTTTTTTTTTATAGCTGTGTTGTTGTCGATATCCAAATAATGCTGAGCATTCTTTTCTTGTCAGTACAATGTCAGTCTTAAAAAAGTGCAGGTCTTATGAAATTCACTTAGTTAGTTACTAAGTAACCAATAATACAGTAATTAATACAGTAACAATTTAATACAGTAATTAATACAGTAACAATTTAATACAGTAATTAATACAGTAACAATTTAATACAGTAATTAATACAGTAACAATTTAATACAGTAATTAATACAGTAACAATTTAATACAGTAATTAATACAGTAACAATTTAATACAGTAATTAATACAGTAACAATTTAATACAGTAATTAATACAGTAACAATTTAATACAGTAATTAATACAGTAACAATTTAATACAGTAATTAATACAGTAACAATTTAATACAGTAATTAATACAGTAACAATTTAATACAGTAATTAATACAGTAACAATTTAATACAGTAATTAATACAGTAACAATTTAATACAGTAATTAATACAGTAACAATTTAATACAGTAATTAATACAGTAACAATTTAATACAGTAATTAATACAGTAACAATTTAATACAGTAATTAATACAGTAACAATTTAATACAGTAATTAATACAGTAACAATTTAATACAGTAATTAATACAGTAACAATTTAATACAGTAATTAATACAGTAACAATTTAATACAGTAATTAATACAGTAACAATTTAATACAGTAATTAATACAGTAACAATTTAATACAGTAATTAATACAGTAACAATTTAATACAGTAAGTTAGTGACTGTTAAGAGCGTCTGTGACATTTTTTTCCTGGCAGTTTCAAGTTAACGGCAGTCAATAAGGTGTCCCACTGTAACGTTGGGATGAGAGCAGTGTCTACAAATGAGTAGTTGTTGGGATTTTATACGGTTTAAATGGCTATTGAACTCCTGCTTAGAGTTGTAAAACTCTGATATATTGATATATATATATATATATAACCAAACTGGACCCTGGTTGAAAGAAGCGTACCTCACGATAAGATGTACGCATTTGATTTAACCAAAAATATCAGCAATTATATTGCACAAAAAGTGCATTTGATTTAACCAAAAATATCCGCAATTATATTGCACAAAAAGTGCATTTGATTTAACCAAAAATATCAGCAATTATATTGCACAAAAAGTGCATTTGATTTAACCAAAAATATCAGCAATTATATTGCACAAAAAGTGCATTTGATTTAACCAAAAATATCAGCAATTATATTGCACAAAAAGTGTATTTGATTTAACCAAAAATATCAGCAATTATATTGCCATCAACTATAGGTTTTTTTAAAACTATAATATAATATAATATAACTCTATTTATATAACATGCTGCTACGCATGCGGTGGTGCCCGTGGGTCTCACAAATGGTCCACTAGACAACAAATGACCCATGCAACAGAAACCTTAGTAGATGACATGCCGTTATATTGAGGCTCTCTTATGGAAGATTTGTAGCATGTCATCTATACAGTTATAGACCCCCTCTGAGTAGAAAGTTCCTCAATAGGCATTGCCTAAGCATTATTGGATATGAAAGAAAGCTCAGAAAAAGCACTCAACTTCACATAGGACGTAATAGTTACTCGCTTGCAAAACCAAGGGTTCTCAAACAAACAAACAAACACACAAGAACATGCTGCTCATAATAATAATATATGATTGAAGTGTACATTATAGCAAAAACTTCACTAGTGCTTCTTAGAGCCGTCATCTTTCCCAATATCTAATAACAAAATTGTGAAGATAATATCAGATATGGGGGAGCGGCGCGGCAGCACAAATTGGAAGTGATAACACCAGGAGAAATATAACTATTACTAAAAATCTAATAAATAATTCCAAACAATAAATATAAATGATAAGAAATAATAAATGGAAATGAAAACGTTCTGATCAAAAGGAACATTTGTCACGAAACAAAAACCAACACAAGGAACGATATTCCCCCTCTACCGATTGACTGCACAGGAAGATGAGACTTGTAGGGTTATGTAGTCTGACAGAATATTGTCGTGCGTTCATTCTCAAACTCTGCAGATTAGCAGGATGTAGTCGGGGGAACGGAATGTGCAGTGGCATGTTTTAAAGTTCAAGCTGCAATGTCTGCGCCTTTCGGCACGGTACATCCGACATAATTACGGTTTTTGGTCATTTGGACACTGTGATAACATAACCAACCTCGGCCATGTAGGTGTTGGCCCTTTCATGCCAGGGACTAAAAAAGAAACATAGATCAGTAACACTTTTTACTTTTCATTCATATCGTAATAGGCGACTAAGATGGACAGTCAACTGACTATCCTATCCCGTGTATATTCAACGTGATTCAGAAGCAGTGTTGAAATCGGATCTGTCAGATCGAAGGTGCAGGTATCGCAATGAATCCACTGAAGCACAACATATTCCGTTCTCAAACGCCATTAATCGTGTCCTATAAAATGCATCGCAGGTCACAGCTGTGCCATTCTTTGCTCAAACCCCGGCATAGCAACGTCACAGCCGTACCATTCTTTGCTCAAACTACAGCATAGCTGGTCACAGCTGTGCTATTCTTTGCTCAAACTCCAGCAACGTAGGGGTGTTCAAGACAGACTAGTTTACAGAGAAGACGTTATGGCGGTAACATCTTCATTACATATCATGACAAACTTACTAACTGATGGTGGTGGTAAAGATGATGATGATGGTGGTGGTAAATATGATGATGATGGGGGTAAAGAAGATGGTGTTCGTAATGATGATGATGGTGGTGGTGGTAGTAATGATGATGATGATGATGATGGTGGTGGTAAAGATGGTGGTGGTGGTAAAAATGATAGTAGTGGTGGTAATAGTGATGGTGTGTAAATATGATAATGGTGGTGGTGGTGGTAATAATGATGATGGTGTTGGTAGTAATAGTAATGATGGCGGTGCTAAAGATGATGAAAGTGGCGGTAATTATGTTGATGGCGTTCGTAATGATTATGTGGTGGTGATAATTATGATGACAATGGTAGTGGTAAAGATCATGATGTGGTGGTAATGATAATGATGGTGATAATTATGAGTCAAATGTCTTCAAGAAATAGGCATAGATGGAAAAGACGTCAGACTGATTAGAAATATATATTGGGAAGCAACTGCATCAATAAGGTGTGAAAACAGCTACTCACCATACATAGAAATAAGAAGAGGGATGCATTTTATTACCAAACCTATTAAATATATACACAGAGAATACCTTTAAAAATATAGAAGAAATACCAGGACTCAAGATCAATGGGAAAATAATAAACAACCTTAGATATGCAGATGACACTGTTCTTTTGGCAGAAAGTGAACATGAACTACAAAGACTAATAGATCAAGTCAATAAATCAAGTAGTTAATATGGACTGGATAATATAAGTATCCAAAAAAACAAAAACCATGATAATCAGCAAAGACACAGAAGAACAGGGGGTAAACATAAACATACAGAGAGAGAAACTACAACAAGTAAAACAGTATCAATATCTTGGACACATAGTCACAAATGATGGCAGATGTGAAACAGAAGTTAAAAGGAGAATAGGAATGGCTAAAAGTACCTTCAATGACATGAGGAAAATATTAACATCTAAACAAATTACAAACAAGTTAAAAATGAGAATTATAAAATGCTACATCTATTCCATATTAATGTATGGCTCAGAAACATGGACACTAAATAAACAATTAGAAGACATAATTGATGCATTGAGATGTGGGTATATAGAAGAATAGGGAGAACATCATGGAAAGAGAAGAAAACAAATAAAGAGCTGCTAAAAACACTTAATATGAAGAATGAATTACTAAGAGAAATAACGATCAGGCAAATAAAATATTTTGGACACATTAAAAGACATGACACCTTATTGAAGACCTTACTTGAGGGTAGAGTCAAAGGGAAGCGAGCAAGAGGTAGGCAGAGATACAAGTGGGAGAGTAACAACACACGATGGACAGGTTACAGTCTAGCAGAGTGCACCACCAAGACAAGAGACAGGATATGTTGGAGATACATTGCAGCCAACCTTCGTTGCGGAGACGGCACTTAATGATGATGATGATTTATGATGTGTTGCGTGATACTATATTCGTTGATGCGCCTCTTGGCCTAGTATCCCTGACTTCAGCACTTGTGCTTGCTTGGGCAGGACTGTGGTAATGCTTGATGTTAGAGAATGACCCGGCCAATCTTAGTTTCCAGCCTCAATTGATTGGACAAAGCCCCCATCTCCACTTCAAGGACTTGACATCGATGGTGTAATGATGATGATGGTAATGGTTGTGATGGTGTTGTTGCTAATGATGGCAGTGGTGGTAATTATCATGATGGCGGTAACAACGATGATGATGGTACTAAAGTTGACGGTGGCGGTAATGATTTTTTTCTTCTTCTTTCGTTCACTTGAAACATGTCTATATCTGTAATAGTAAAAAAAGTAAAGTAAAGTAACCCATAGCATTTATTAATGCCGTAGGAGTGTCAGATGTTAGCGATCTCACATTTCACAGGCTCTGCAAATGAGGGCGGTAGCCATCTCCTCTCCCTCGCAGTCTTTACTTCCCGGATTAATCCGGCACCCATTTAAGGCTGGGTCGACCTGGGAGCCGTTGCGATCTGAAAGCATTTCCGCCTCAGCTGGGGAATGAACCCATGACCACTCATATGCGAAGCCAGTGCGCTAACCACTGCGCTAACGCTGCTCCCATATCTGTAATACTGTCTCCTGAATAAAACTCAATGTCTTTTGTAGTTCATACAGTGTCCCATAGAGTTTTGATTCCAGTGTTGTTTCCTCTGGCCAATATGTCTGCCTCGGCATTTCATACTCAGAACAATCTTGAAGTATATGTTTGGCACTCTGTGCTGCCTGTCCACATGTACACATGGCCGTGTTGCCAATCTTGAACTTTGTATACATGTGGCTGCGGAGTCGGTTGTGTTATGTTCTGAGACGTAGAATTATAACATGTTCTGATCTGTTCATAATGTGATAGACATCTTGTGTTGGTGTTTGTGGCTTTCTTATTGACTTGATCATCTGTTTTTTCTGATGGTAGGTGATTGGTACATCTGGCTGGTCTTCGACAGCACCTTCCTTAGTCAGTTGGTCTGCTTCTTCATTTCCTGGTATTCCACAGTGAGAGGGTATCCACTGCATGGTTACCCTATTCTGGTATGACAATTCATTAAGTAGTTTTTGCAAGTCTTTTAGTTTTCCAGACTGGAGAGCTTGAAGCACTGACCTTGCATCTGTCAGGAATACCACAGGTTGTAGGCCAGAGTTGGAGTTCAGCAGTTTTTTAGTTGCCACATTTATTACCAGGATTTCTGCATCATATTTATTGCAGAATTGTCCTGTCGGTGTTCTGATTGTATCTCTAGGCTTGTGTGGATATTCTATACATACACCTGCACCACCTCGGTAATGATGATAATGTTGCTGAATACTAACCGTTGGAAGTGGGAAAGACATGGAGGAAGATATATTACATAAGTCTACAGTACTGAATTGTTTATTGGATGTGCACCAACTTCATTGCACTTCGGATAAACCCTAGAAGTGCACAGTCTTTCTCGGCAGATGTCGAAATGTATGCATACTAACAGCCCACCTCCCTTTCTCGTGGCGACTGGTTAAACACATTTCTCATTCTGACCCCTTCAGGTGCCCAGTCCCATTAGTGTGCCACTTGATGCCAGATTCTCCTAGACGTATCCTAGATATGTCATTAATCGCAGCGCTCACATCATCTTACTCTGCGGTCGTTTTCAAACCCCTGCGAATTAGCAAGGTCTAGCCCGAAAAACGGAATATGTTGTGGTATGGTTTAAAGATTTGCTGCGATATCTGCACCTTTCGGTCTGACACATCCGATTTCATCACGGATTCTGAGTCACGTTGACCCTACACAGGATGGGACAGTCAACTCCACCCTAGTCGCCTATTACGATATGCATGGAAGGTAAAAAGTGTTACTGTTCTATATTTTTTTGTGAGTATTCATGAGCATTCATGAACTTGATATATACACATCTTCAATTGCTCCAGACGTTCCTGAGCTACTGGACGTGTCCCCTAAGTCCATGTAGAAGATATGCACAGATGATCAGATGGTTGTTAGATGTCGCACATAGCTTGTTCCATCTGTCTGCTCTTGGATATATATACTGGTGTGTGTGTGTGTGTGAGTTTATATATATATATGAAACGGACCTTAATCGACAATATAAGAAAAGGGCAATCTTCTTTTTTGGCCACTTCATGAGACAGGCAGGTTTAGAGAACATAGTCACAACAGGCAAAATTGAAGGCAACAGAGACAGAGGGCGACAACGTGAGAAAATATTAGACAGTTTGACAACTTGGCACGGCAAGGAAACAACAACGACTTTGATACACAATACTGTGGACAGAGAGCTGTGGAGAGCCATGACCGCCTACGCCAGCAGGCGTATGATATATATATATATATATATAATAATAATAATAATCGTATCTTTTTATCTGTCTATGTATATCGATCTATCTATCTATCTATTTTTCTATATATGTATATATATGTGCGTCTGTGGGTCTCACCAATGGCCAATTACACAAACCACACATGCAACAAAAAACCTTAGTTGATGACATGCCGTTATATTGAGGCTCTCTTATGGAAGCGTTGTAGCATGTCATCTATATAATTAAACAACCCTTTGAGTAGAAGGCTCCTTTAATATACATTGAACAAAAATATAAAGATGAAGTCTCCTGGGTATGAAAGAAAGCACAGAAAAACCACCACACTGCACATAGGAATTAAGAGCTAATCGCTCGCAATTTCTTGGCTTCTCAAGAATCAATCAGTCTATATACCTAGCTATCGATCTATCTGCCCAACCATCTATCACCTATCTATCCATCCGTCCATCTACCTCTCCAACCTCTGTATTTCTCTATCCATGTCTTTCCATCTATCCATTCATTCAAGAATCCATCCATCCATACATATATAACTATTGTGTTATAAATATCGAAGACAAGTCACCAATAACGATTAAGAAGGACAGATTCAAGTTTTCGAGGCGACAATATTAAGAATATTCGGACATATCAAAAAGGTATTCTTGATATATTTGACGAGAGACACACAACTAATGACTTCTACACAATACTAATGACTGTTCTATGGCCTACATTCTGCAGACCAGCAGGAATTTGAAACTATCGTTGGAGACTAAACCGGTTTAAAGAGTCTTCGGGAGAAGGGTGTGTTGAGGAAATGGTATCTGACATTTCTCGTCTAGATCATTCCTCAAGGATACTGTGACCCCAAACGAAGAACAATAGACTACTCAATACTTGGCATTATCGCGCTATGTCTAAACTAAAGACAATCTTATAGAAAATTGAACTTTGGAGCGAGAGTTGTGTGTCTTGGTTATATAAGAATCCGTGTGACTAGCCATGCAGGACAAACAGGGACCGCAATCTTACACGCCGATATCTTGGCATTAAGCTTATTGTAGCCCGAGGCTACTGCTTCTTGTTAAGATGAACTAAAAAGGGTTCCACGATGAAGGACAATGCACATAAATGTGTGAGGAAATGTTGGGTTGAGAAAACGTTTCAACTTGGAGAAAAGGAGATAATTAACAAGGTGAACTGAATTTATGGTTTGTACATTTAGGCTTAAGGAATGAACACTATCTGGAAGTATGTCCAGCTCTGTGACGGCGATGTCCAGGGTAGGTATGAGAAAGTACGAGTTCAAACCCAGTAGCAGGCAATTGTTCAATCGGACCGTTCAGAAAGTAATGACAAACTATTGAACACATTTATATTGCTTGAAGAATCACTACCGTAAAAAAATGTTATGTCGAGCCCGGAATAGAATTTGCGCCCGTGTGTTGCCGGGGCCTGAAATATGAGCAAAGAATAGCAACACTGTTCACCTTCCATGCATGTCGTAAGAGGCGACTAAGGAAGTTATGGGATGGAGTTGGCTGTCCCATCCCATATAGGGTCAGTGACCCAAAGCCATGCTGAAGTCGGATGTGTCAGGCCGAAAGGCCCAGATATCGCAGCAATGCTGTAAACCATGACACAACGCATTCCGTTCCCTGGACTACATCCTACTAATCTGCAGGAGTTTGAGAACGAACGCAGAAGAAGAAGAATATAATTTGCAACCATACAGAGGTACTAAGAGAAGAAAGAGAAAGAACATTACGGGAAGAGATGAAACTACAGAAGGTTTTGACAACACTTTGTAGGAAAAAACCAACTATTAAAGAACATGAAAATAAAATAAAATACTGTGGACTACCCATGTACCCTATAAGGAAGCAAAACATAGCAATGACGTTTACCTTCCTAGTATGTCGTTAGCGGCAACTAAGAAGGTTATGGGGTGGAAGTGTCTGTATAGGGTAAAAGTGACCAGGAGCCATGATGAATTCGGAAGCGCCATCCTGAAGAGAGCAGATATTGTAGTAAAATACAACGAATTCCGTTATCTGGACTACATTCTGCTGGAGTTTGAGAAGCAACTCGGAAAAAATACTTTGGATATATTAAAAGACATGACAAGTTATTAAATACATTACAAGAATGTCCCCAGTATGCAGACCTGAGAAACAAGACATGGCCCACCCCAATCAGTGTTGAAGAGAAACTGTATGGCACAGTGGACACTCTAAAACAGACAGCAGCCTATATCATAGAATCCGGTGTCCCAACCTGACTGAGTAATGATCGCCGAAGAAAGGGAAATACATTTGAAGATAAAGACACTTAAAAGTAACGCTAAACACATTTGAAGGTAAAGTTAAAGACACTTAAAGGTAAAGTTAAAGACACTTAAAAGTCATATTAAAGACACTTGAAGGTAAAGTTAAAGACACTTAAAGTTAACGTTAAAGACACTTGAAGGTAAAGTTAAAGACACTTAAAAGTAACGTTAAAGACACTTAAAGGTAAAGTTAAAGACACTTGAAGGTAAAGTTAAAGATACTTAAAGTTAACGTTAAAGACACTTAAGATACTTAAAGTTAACGTTAAAGACACTTAAGATACTTAAAGTTAACGTTAAAGACACTTGAAGGTAAAGTTAAAGATACTTAACGGTAACGTTAAAGACACTCGAAGGTAATGTTAAAGAAACTTCAAGGTAAAGTTGGTGATACCTTGTTAAAGACACTTGAAGATAAAGTTAAAGACACTTGAAGATAAAGTTGATGACACCTTGTTAAAGACACTTGGAGGTAAAGTTGAGGGGCGGAGAGTAAGACGTAGGCAGAGATGATACAAGTGGGAGGAAAATGTCACGAGATGGACAGAACACAGTATAACAGAGTGCACTACCAAGGTAAAATAAGTAGATGTTGTAGGTAATACTAGCAGTTTAATCGAGACGTCATCGATTATATTCCGTGATCAGTTTTCTAAGCTCAACAGTCTTTTACAGGTAGATGGGTTACCTTTATGTATCACAGGTATGTGGGTTTACCTCAATGAATTCAATCGTCAAAAGAAAGTTTAGATTGCGATATAGTTTCTCTTATATAGTTTGCCTCTAAGGAAGGTTTTGGCCTTTATTTCACCAAAGACTAGACATGTCTGAAGGCTATGTTCTGGAGTCTGGGGACAATTTTGAGATCGGCATTGGTCAGTGTGGACAATTCAATGAATTCAATCGTCAAAAGAAAGTATTTTAGATTGCGCTATAGTTTCTCTTATATAGTTTGCCTCTAAGGAAAGTTTTGGCCTTTACTTCACCAAAGACTGGACATGTCTGAAAGCTATGTTCTGTAGTCTGGGGACAATTTTGAGATCGGCATTGGACAATCTTTACTGTCCTGAGATTTGAGAGTAGCTAATAATGACCTCTGGGCAACATGACTACGGTAGTTTGATGTCGTTCATCATTAAGTCGGGTGACACATTCTTTCCAGAACGTAATCTTCTTTCAGAATCCTATGAACTCCTCAGGATTCTGGGCCAGTTGATCTGCTGCAGCCAGTGGCAGTTTGAGTTAAACAATTTGAGATGTATCTTGTTCATTGTCATCTTGCGCCGGAATCGAGGTAAATAAAGTAATATCACAAAAATATGGACTAAAAAATTACGGAAAATAAATCCCATAGAAAAAAGTAACTGGATTAAAAAAAATTACAGAAAATAAATCAGAGTAAAAGTCAGTGGACTAAACAAAAATTAATTACGGAAAATAAATCACAAAAAGTCACTGGACTAAACAAAAATTACGGAAATTATATCATAGAAAAAAAAGTAACTGGATTAAAAAATTACGGAAAATAAATCACAGAGTAAAAGTCAGTGGACTAAACAAAAATTACGGAAAATAAATCACAGAGTAAAAGTCAGTGGACTAAACAAAAATTACGGAAAATAAATCACAGAAATAAAAAGAAGAATGTTAGTCCTGTTTCTGCATTTTTCTTTACTAGAATGACAAAATTATGCAATTCCCACTTATTAAAGCTTAATCTTTAGTTGACGTGGCCGAAAAGGGACCCTACAATAGTTACAGTTATATTCCATGTATATTGTAAGAGGCGACTAATGAGATTTGTGGAGATGGGCTTATTGTCCTATGCCAGAGGGTCAACGTATCTCTGAGGGCATGCAAAAGTCGGATGTGTAAGGTTGTCTGGAGCAAATATTGCAACCAAACTGTAAACCCAGGCACAGCACATTCCTCTGGACTGAATCCTGCTAATCTGCAAGATCTTACTGGAGAAGTTTGATGAATACTTGACATCTCAATGACACACACATATTAAAAACAACAAAACGGGTATGTTCTGTGGGCTCTGTGGTAGAGTGGTTAGCTGGTCACACCTCACGAGCCAAACTGATGCCCTCATGAACAAGTGATGATGAGTACTGCTTTGAGAGAGCCATCTGGGCTTGGTGTTCGTGAGTCCTCACTGAGGAATCAAATGAGGAGTCACATCGGAGCCCTGAAACGTCTGGTGCAGAGTGGACAGGAATTACGAAGGTCTTGAGCTAGGGAAAAACAATCTGTCCACTATTTCCTATTTTATCTTTCGAATTGTCTGTAGTCGTTAACTCTTTTCAAAATTTGTTAATACCTCCATAGATCTGAACATATCATGCTGGGTGGTCAAGAACTGTCAAGGTCCAAGTTTGGGCTGAATTAGTGTTTGAGAAATGTCTTCAAGTCATCATGCTGGGTGGTCAAGAACTGTCAAGGTCCAAGTTTGGGCTGAATTAGTGTTTGAGAAATGTCTTCAAGTCATCATGCTGGGTGGTCAAGAACTGTCAAGGTCCAAGTTTGGGCTGAATTAGTGTTTGAGAAATGTCTTCAAGTCATCATGCTGGGTGGTCAAGAACTTTCAAGGTCCACGTTGGGGCTCAATTAGTGTTTGAGAAATGTCTTCATGTTAATCAAATGCTTCAAATGAAGCATTTTTTTTTTATTTCACTTGAATGCTTACCTACACATGCTTTAGCGTCCTTGTCAATGCTAACTGTGATTTGGAAAAGCAACATCAGTGTTGGAGTGAAAATCAAACTGTATAAGTCGCTGGTGCTTTCTGTTGTGTTGTATGGTTGTGAGAGTTGGACACTCACTGCGGACATGGAGAGAAGATTACAGGCTTTCGAGTACAAATGCTAAAGACGAATTCTACGAATTTCCTATAGGGAACATAAGACCAATGTGTACGTAAGAAATAAAGTAGAGATGTTTGCAGGTGTTCAGGAGCCATTGCTTTTAATAGTCAAACGACGAAAACTAGCATGGTTCTGACATGTATGCAGGCACGATTCCTTGTCAAAAACAATACTGCAGGGAACTGTCGAGGATGGAAGAAGCAGAAGAGGACAAATAAAGACATGGACAGACAATATCAAGGAATGGACAAGACAAGATATTTCCACACTCATCCGCATCGCTGAGGGTAGAATTCTCTGGAGGACTGTGTGTGCTGAGGCATCCAATGTGGTACCCCTACGACCCTGAAGGGTTACGGGTTTATTGACTGATTACCTACACGTAGCTCACTTTTTTTCTGCCATACATGTGACTCTGCCATACATGTGACTCTGCCATACATGTGACTCTGCCATACATGTGACTCTGCCATACATGTGACTCTGCCATACATGTGACTCTGCCATACATGTGACTCTGCCATACATGTGACTCTGCCATACATGTGACTCTGCCATACATGTGACTCTGCCATCGTTCACCAAGAATCTTTCGACATAACTGATTTTCACATAGCCTAGTAAAATATGGAGATGACCAGAAGATTTGAAGCTAGGTCAGAGGTGAAACTACACAAACAGAAAATATAGAAAACGCACCCAAATACACGGAGACAAACAGAGAGATGACAGAATAAACATGATATTATCTATATGACTGGCGGTTATTGATCCCGAAAGGTTTAAGAGTGCTAAATTCATATATATAGCGGTCTCAGGCATGTGACAGGTCCGGTCGATTAAAAGCACGCCTTAATGCCCGTCACCGGAAAACCCTGGGCGCCTTTATGGCCTATGCCATTGAAGTGGACGTCAGCAGGATAACCTAAATGATTTTTTTGATTCTGTATAGACGTTAGCACAATTTGTCTGCCGTCTCGAGTGTGCAGTCACCTTCGATACCCTATCGAACACTCGGGAGTTCTTCCCATTCGGACAGGGTCAAACTTGTTCTCACTTTGCACCACCATAGCGCTGTTGTTCAAAGCGCTAACATATTAATACCATTTTTTGCATATGATGTTATATTATGTTAGACCGAATAAATATATACTTCATATGTGCATCATCTCCAGTTTTATAAGCGAACGAAATCCTTAGATCTTTGTCGGCATGCTAGTTATTGTGTATCGACAAAAGAAATTTTACCACATCAGACATTACACCTGATACAACCTATAAACACCGTCTGTCTTGTATTCGAGAGTACAAAATAGTGCAATTTCACGCTTAAATCATGCCAACTGCAGGATAAACCACTGGTGAAAAGGAGGTCTTATAATTGACTGTAAACATCTTAAAAATGTATGTAATATGTTAGTGAACAAATCAATTGTACAGAGCATTACATGGATATACTGTACTGCCCGGTTCACGCTTGAGTCAGAGGACACGAAATAGCTGACTCATTGACAGGCAATTCTTGTGATTGACGGAACAGTACCGAGAAGAGATAAAATGGGCGCAAGTAAAGCAGTCATAAAATTGCAAAATTAAGATGTTAACGATGAGACTGGAAACGTACACGTGCAACGAATGACAAACATGGAAGTGATTACAGGAGAGCGAAGAAAATGTACTCCATTTTGAAAGAACCGAAGATCGTGTAATCAACACCTGACTAGGACTTCTACAAGACCCCCCTAGGAGTCTACATGTACTCGAATGGCTGCTGGAACAGAAAGCGGAACATTTATGGGAATGTCCATGTACTATGATGCTAGTTTCTAGTCAAGAATATGTGTTGATAAGCAGACCGTATATATATATATATAAATCACCATTGTAGCTATTCTCAGAGATATGAATTCAAAGAAAACTGGCTAAACAGCATGGAGCATTGTTCTTACCAGAAAACTTGGCTATTTTTGGAATGCTATTCCAAGTATATAAAAGTATCAAATTGAAAGCGAAACGCGAGGACGAACAGAACAGTGTGCAGCGAAGGACAATCATCCTCAGTTTCCTGGATGAGGAATATCCACAAGATATATGGGTCAGAGTATACACAGATGGGTCAGCACAGAACGCAATGAGGAATGGAGGTGCGTGTGTATATATAGAATATCTACATAAGCCTAGAGATACAATCAGAACACCGACAGGAAAATTCTGCAATAAATATGATGCAGAAATTCAGGCAATTAGGGTGGCAACTGAAAAACTGCTGAACTCAAACCCTGGCCCACAGCCCGTGGTATTCCTGACAGAGGCAAGGTCAGTGCTTCAAGCTCTCCATTCTAGAAAACTAACAGACTTGCAAAAACTACTTAATGAACTGTCTTACCAGTATAGGGTAACCATGCAGTGGATACCCTCTCACTGTGGAATACCAGGAAATGAAAAAGCAGACCAACTGGCTAAGAAGGGTGCTGCTGAAAACCAACAAGAAATACTAATCACCTACCATCAGAAAAAAACCAGATGATCACGTCAATAAGAAAGTCATAAACACCAACACAAGATGACTATCACATTATGAATAGATCAGAACACGTTGTAATTCTACGTCTCAGAACAGGACACAACCGACTCCGCGGTCACATTTACACAAAGTCCCAGATTGGCAACACGGCCATGTGCACGTGTGGACAGGCAGCACAGAGTACCAAGCATATACTTCAAGAATGTTCTGAGTATGAAACGCTGAGGCAGACATATTGGCCATATTGAAACAACACTGGAATCAAAGCTCTATGGGACACTGTATGAACTACACAAGATCGTGAGTTCTATTAAGAAGACAGCATTACAGATATAGACATGTTTCAAATGAACGAAAGAAGAAGCAGAAGAAGTAGAAAGCGAAACAATAATTAAAAAAAGTAACGCATGTGGTCCAAATTAATTTAGCAAACAGGTCTTCTATACTGTTGATCGATCACGACTCAGTATTACCAAAGAAACAACATTAAACACAGTATGGCTTCTTGAGTCACTTTAACCCTATATGGGAATAGGAATACGAATTCCCCCATCCCAAAAAACCCTTAGTCATCTTCCACGACATGTGTGGTAGGTAACAGTGTTGCTATTCTTTGCTCCCTCTCTTACTTAATAAACACCTACAAATAATTACCGCATATCATACACCATACTGCAACAGACAAGAGGAGGAAACAGTAAACTATTACTTTATTCAATGCCCTGTACTACCAAATCTGAGGGATCAACTATTTCCGTCAAATTTCCTAGTACTAAATGTCATATTTTGACCAATTCCCCAGTACTAAATTTCATATTTTGACCAATTTCCTAGTACTAAATGTCATATTTTGACCAATTTCCCAGTACTAAATGTCATATTTTGACCAATTTCCCAGTACTAAATGTCATATTTGACCAATTTCCTAGTACTAAATGTCATATTTTGACCAATTTCCTAGTACATAATGTCATATTTTGACCAATTTCCTAGTACTAAATGTCATATTTTGACCAATTTCCCAGTACTAAATGTCATATTTTGACCAATTTCCTAGTACATAATGTCATATTTTGACCAATTTCCTAGTACTAAATGTCATATTTTGACCAATTTCCTAGTACTAAATGTCATATTTTGACCAATTTCCCAGTACTAAATGTCATATTTTGACCAATTTCCTAGTACATAATGTCATATTTTGACCAATTTCCTAGTACTAAATGTCATATTTTGATTTACTAAACGAGGAGGCGGGGGGGGGGGAGGGGTTAACATCCCAACCCCCTTGTTAGCGTATCACGGGCCTGCACCACGACCACCTTAATGTTTAAAAACAATGAACATCACATCCATGGTCAAAATCCTAATCCGCTTAAATGCTGAAACGCCGATGTTATCTTGGAGTGGGTCCATGATGTTCACATTTGCACCTGACAAACAAAGATTATCAGTTATTCCAGGTAGGTGTATCTGACACCTGGTGATATGGTACATGGTTTCCTCACAGGTAGTAGTAGATGGAAGGTACTACTATACTATACCTGACGAAATCTTCTACGCTAGTTCTCAATATTATTGTTGGATGTAGACTGGAATTGAATTTGTTTTTGTCATGTTTTAAGTATGACTTCGATATCTGCGCCTTCTCAATTGAGAAATGCGAGTTCAGCATGTATTTTAGATCACATCGACTTTGGATTTGGATAACGACTTGCAAACCTTTGTAGTTGCCTCTTACAACATGGTTAGTGGGTGGTCACAGTAGTTCTATTCTGTGGAGCCCTTACAGGCCCAAGCTACATAAGGGCGACTGACAAAAATCGCACACTACTGATTCTTCCACGGCGTTTCTCACTTTCTGTCATTCTGATGCAGGCCGAAAAACTAAATGTATTGTGTCGTAGTTTTCAGTTTTATTGCGATAGTTGTGCCTTCCTGGTTTATCTTATAAAGGACATGATAGCCAACACCTTGAAAAGCAGCTCTAATTATATTGACTCACTTCCAGATGTTAAATAAACCGAGATCGTCGGCAGTAGAGACATGTGTACAGAAAGTAAACAAGCCATCATTTATTACGTCTTTGATTATTGTTGTGATATTCGTTGGTCACTATATACTTGGAGTCGCATGTCAAAACAGCCAAGACGGAGCAACGAAATTCACGGAAATAAAAAATCAGCATTCAGATCATGTTTACTTTCTGTAGAAGTTCTTGACTGGAGCAAGATTAAAAATGTACACACTTAAGAACACCTTGTATATTTATTTATGTACGCCCGTGTGTTCCTTAAAAAAGGAGGAGAGGCAGTGACAAAGAATAGTAACTGTTACCTGTCATGCATTTAATACGAGGCGATTAATAAGGCGCTACTTGTCCCGTTCCATAAACGGCCAACGTGATCTAAATTCTTTGCTGAATTCGGATGTGTCAGGCCGTAAGTCACATATATAGTTGACAAATCGTAAACCATGAGATAGCAAACTACGTTCTGCTGACTAGATCCTGCCAATCTGCGGGAGTTAGAACACAGAACGCCATCATCATGTGTGTTGCCGGGAGGCGTATGGGGATCATTGCTCTCTACACAAAATATTCAGATATGACACTGCATACAAAGAGAGACGAATCATCATGATAATCAGGTGCCGTCTGCATATTGAAGGTTTGCTGCAAAGGACCCCCAACATCATTTGTCCCCTGCCTTGATAGTTCACTAGTAAACTGTACCCTGTCCCATCTCATGATTTTTCCCACCCACTTGTATCTTTGCCTACCTTTTGTTCGCTTCACCCTCAACTCTACCCTCAAGTAAAGTCTTTAACAAGTTGCCATGTCTTTTAATGTAGATATCATCCATGTTTTACTTGTACTTGAAGTGGGTGGAGAGACGAATACGAACTTTCTAATACAAATGTTACAGACTAATTATGCGTATTGAGAACATACGGCAAATGTTTATGTAAACAGTAAAATAGAGATGTATACAGGCACACAGGAAGCATTACTTTCTAGAGTGCAACAACAACAACTTGCATTAGAGTGCAACAACAACAACAACTTGCATTAGAGTGCAACAACAACAACTTGCATTAGAGTGCAACAACAACAACATGCATTAGAGTGCAACAACAACAACTTGCATGATCTTGACATGTGTACCGACAAGACACTTTGTCAAAAACAATACTGCAGAGAACAGTCGAGGGTAGAGGAAGCAGAGGTGGTCATACAACATCATGGACGGACAACAAAGACTAGACTGATGAAGTTTTTCGCTCACTCATCAGTATCGGTGAGGATAGAAATTCATGGAGAGTTATATGTTGGTGTCTCCATTGAAGTGCCATGCATTCTTGATTGCTGTTGACAACTAGGGGAGAGAGAGAGAGAGAGAGAGAGAGAGAGGATTCACAAATGGACAAAAAGTGTTTGTAATTTATTGTCAACCCCCTTATTCTTTTTTTCTGGTTCCCTTTCAAATAATTCTACCTCAAATGGGCTC
Source organism: Meghimatium bilineatum (assembly GCA_034231615.1). Classification (NCBI taxonomy): domain Eukaryota; kingdom Metazoa; phylum Mollusca; class Gastropoda; order Stylommatophora; family Philomycidae; genus Meghimatium; species Meghimatium bilineatum. The sequence goes on along the minus strand of CM067310.1, from coordinate 8,042,229 downwards.
ATTCAGTCTTCAGAACATTTGTCTTTCAACTCCATACACTTAAATATAATTTACCTAGCACTCTTGACACAAAATAAAAAGGAAAAGAAAAGAAAAGACAACGAAATTGTACTGCTGACGGCGAATTTTTCCTTCGATATTTACACACATCGACAATAGTAGAAACAATTATTTTTGTGGAGGATTTCAGACTCCCCAGGAGGCAATGTTGCAGTCCGTCGAAAAACAAGAACCAACTAGCTCTGTCCATAACTCTCTCTCTCTCTCTCTCTCTCTCTCTGTGTGTGTGTGTGTTGACACAGAGAACGCTTGTATTGTCAACAACTTTTCCAAAACTAGTGGCTGATTTCTTGAACCGTCTGAATGCAAAGTCCAGAATGTAATCCGATTGTGGAATTGTTGGTGGTCTGTCCTAATCTACAGTTGGCTTTCTTTGAGTACTTCAGAATAACCTTTGACAACGTGGCCATGAATGTTGCGTAAATTACAAGAGAACTGGAGAAATGGAAACCACGGCAAAACCTTTGCACCACTGTACTGACGTCACTAATTTAGAAAATTGGGTCACATGTCACAGGAACTAAGAAGTATTTGTGACATTGAATTATGCATATATTATAAAGTTTAATGCTGACCTTTGAACTTCATGGACATATAAAGTTCAAGGTTGACATTTGAACTGTATCGACATATATACCTAATACTAGTATTACACATTTCGGTATTTCTGTGCGTAATTTGACAGCAAAACTGTCCCTGATTTCTAAATGTAGCTGTGTTGTTTCAGAAGTAGAGATGTGAGTTGAAGCGATGGAAGAACACGCGTTCGTCACATGATGATAATGCATCATCATCATGTGTCAAGGGATACTTATTCGTAGCTAAAGTGATTATTACATCATCATCATGTGTCAAGAGATACCTATTCGTAGCTAAAGTGATTATTGCATCATCATCATCATGTGTCAAGAGATACCTATTCGTAGCTGAAGTGATTATTGCATCATCATCATGTGTCAAGAGATACCTATTCGTAGCTAAAGTGATTATTGCATCATCATCATCATGTGTCAAGAGATACCTATTCGTAGCTGAAGTGATTATTGCATCATCATCATGTGTCAAGAGATACCTATTCGTAGCTAAAGTGATTATTGCATCATCATGTTCATGAGTCTGAGAATGAACACAGCATACGTAGAAGATATCAAGAATGACAGCACACTACGGGGAGCTGCATTACACGGCAACAGATGACTTATAGTTCAGCTGATATAACTAGCTACAATAACAACAGCTGCGCCGGTAGTACAAGATAAATTACTTGTGCATAAAAACATGATTAACTGTAATCGAAAAAATCAATTCAAGACAGGTGTGGCTGACTACAAGAAAAACTGAGTACCTGTAGGTGAATGAAACAACTAAACAATATATAGATGGTTATGAAGTGGAATCAATGAAACAACTACACAATATATAAATGGTTATGAAGTGGAATCAATGAAACAACTAAACACTATATAAATGGTTATGAAGTGGAATCAATGAAACAACTAAACAATATATAAATGGTTATGAAGTGGAGTTAATGAAACAACTAAACAATATATAGATTGTTATGAAGTGGAGTTAATGAAACAACTAAACAATATATAAATGGTTATGAAGTGGAGTCAATGAAGTCAATATCAAATAGGCTATTTTTATCCTTTGTTCTTCATCGTTCACTCTTAAACTCCCGTTGGATCTCTTAAAGTCTTAAAGAAGGACCAAAGTCCTACTAGATTTCCAGCAGGATGTAGTCCAGAGAATGGAAATGCGCTGTGTCGCCATTTTATTTGCGACAATGACCCGACACACCCGTCTTCAGCAGACTCCTCATTTATTGATCTGCTTAATTCTCTCTCCAATATAATTGCTACTTTATTTATTTTCCTCCGGTGTGTAGGCAGGCCAAATATGGAAACACATAATATCGACATTAGTGACATGACATACTTGTTGTAAGAGGCTATTAAGGAGGTTTTGATATCGGCGTTAAACAACCACAACAAAACATTTGTTTAATTATCGAGTGAATTCCCAAATAACAGATCCATATATTATTAAGTTACGCCCAAGCAAAAATTGTTATAAGTATCAAGTGAATGCCGCCCCCCCCTTCCAATAACATCTTTACACATCGAGTTAAATCTAAACAAAACATTGTTATAATTACAAAGTGAAACTCTAAATAGCACTGCAAACCTAAACAAAACATTGTTATAATTACAAAGTGAAACTCTAAATAGCACTGCAAACCTAAACAAAACATTGTTATAATTACAAAGTGAAACTCTAAATAGCACTGCAAACCTAAACAAAACATTGTTATAATTACCAGGTTAATCCATAAATAACACATCGTTAATTCATTGAATTATGTCTCACAAATGTGTACCTTGTAGTTTAACTAGCTTTATGATTGAAAATGCACGCGCACATTTCAAAGTGTTGTCCAATGAATGTGAGTAACTATCAACAAGCTTACGGCAATATGTGTGTACTCACGATCAATGCATGTGATCCAAATGAGTGGATGGATAGTGGAAAGGGAGGGGTGACTAGTTCACGCAGGAATGGGGGGAGACTTGAATTGGATTATAAAAGTGTACGGCGAGAGATGAGGGTGCCAGTAGGTAGGTATATGTGGGTGTTTAAAAAAAAAAAAGGATAGAAAACGATTTAATGAGTGAGAGAGGATTAAGTGAGTTAGCGGTATGAATGAATGAAGACGGCTGAGGCTTTACCGTCTGCATTAGAAGACCTCAGCACATAACTAATTAGGCCTTCATTCGTTACTTTTTGTATTGATTTACGTTGGTCACTATTTATATATTTGGACCTTGGTGATTTTGGCTATTTTTGTCATGCGACTCCAAGTATATAAATCAATCAATCAATATCAATAAACCCATAACCCTTCAGGGTCGTAGGGGTACCACATTGGATGCTTCAGCACACAGAGTCCTCCAGAGAATTCTATCCTCAGCGATGCGGATGAGTGTGGAAATATCTAGCCCTGTCCATTCCTTGATGTTGTCTGTCCATGTCTTTATTTGGCCTCCTCTGCTTCTTCCACCCTCGACAGTTCCCTGCAGTATTGTTTTTGACAAGGAATCTTGCCTGCATACATGTCCGAACCATGCTAGTTTTCGTCGTTTCACTATTGAAAGCAATGGCTCCTGGACACCTGCACACATCTCTACTTTATTTCTTACGTACACATTGGTCTTATGTTCCCTATAGGAAATTCGTAGAATTCTTCTGTAGCATTTATACTCGAAAGCCTGTAATCTTCTCTCCATATCCGCAGTGAGTGTCCAACTCTCACAACCATACAACACAACAGAAAGCACCAGCGACCTATACAGTTTGATTTTCACTCCAACACTGATGTTGCTTTTCCAAATCACAGTTAGCCTTGACAATGACGCTAAAGCCATCTCCAGCCTTATTTTTAGTATATAAATAGTGACCAACAAATATCATGACAATAATCAAGAAAAGGAACTATGTGCAGATGTCTTCTATTGAAGACAGTCGTGGCAGAATATCCTCTGTGACGTAATGGTTTAGCCATTTGCTTTGTCCATTAAGGTCATGTTTACTTGTCCGTTCTTGGTCGAGCTTCATGTAGCCGTGTTTCCCGCAGCGCCATGTAGCCCGGTTCGAGTCCCTCAATCTAGCATGACCACAAAACTTAACACAAAAAACTACTTACCTAGCGGGTTAGTTTCTCCTAATGTATCCGGTCCCTACTGTACTTCTTCCAGTCATCTTTATTCAATATTTTTGACATCCTTAAAGTGGTCAGATGGTCACGCTGTGATGGAGATAGTAATGTGTTAAAACAGACATACAAGAAACATGTTTAGGATATATATATATATATATATATATATATATATATATATATATATATATATACACACACGCTGACTCAACGTTTTGACTAAATAGGTCTTCATCATGACGGGGACAAATAAAATCAAATGGGACAACAAAGTGCACAAAAGTATATATGGAGTTATGTGATGGAAACAGGAAGAATTCGAAATAAGAAAGAAAAAATGCGATGAAAATATGTGAATTCACTGTTTGTGTTAGTTTTTATGATATCAAGAATTCTAGTTACTAGTAACAGCAGCAGAAGTGGAAGCCGTCGCCTTAGCAGTAGAATTAATAGCAGCAGCTAGTAGTAGTAGTAGCAATAGCAATAGTAGTAGATATCATATCACTAATTCTAGAAGCAGCAGCAGTAGTAGTAGTAATAATAGTAATAATAGTAGTAGTTGTAGTAGTAGTCGTAGCACCAATGGATGGCAGTAGATATATCAGCAGCAGAACTAGTAGTAGTCGTAGTAGTAATAGAAGTAGTAGTCGTCGGAATTGTTATAGTTATAGTAGTAATATTAGTTATAGTAGTTGTCACATGACTAATTGTAGGAGTAGTAATAGTTGCTACTGTTGCAATCACGTCAACAGTTGTGGCAGTATTAACCATATCATTAGTTTAGTAGTAATAGTATTCATAGTAGTATTCGTTGTTGTAGTATTAGTTGTAGTATTTTTGTAGCAGTAGTAAATAGCATGAGCATAAGCAAATCGCAACAATGGTAATAGTAGTAGTAGTTATTGTAGTAGAAGTGGCAGTGATGACAATGGTTGTAATAGTAGCAGCAGCATTAGTATGTTGTAGTAGCAATAGTAATTACAGTATTACAAATAATAGCAGTAGTGGTAGTAGTAGTATTAGTTGTAGCAGCATCAGCAGTAGTAGTAGCAGCAGCAATAGTAGCAATAGTGGTTGTATGACAAATAGTAGTAGTAGCAGCAGTTGTAGTATTAAAAATAGTAGTTGTAGTAGTAGTAGTAGTAGTAGTAGTAGCAGCTGCAATAGTAGTTGTATTACTAATAGTAGTAGTAGCAGCAGTTGTAGCAATATAAATAGTGGTTGTAGTAGTATTAGTAGTAGCAGCAATAGCAGTTGTATTATAAACAGTAGAAGTAGCAGTTGTAGTATTACAAATAGCAGTTGTAGTATTACAAATAGTAGTTGTAGTTGTAGTAGTGGTTAGAATGCCGTTTTCAGACGCTTGAGGTCGCGGGTTCATTCCACGGTTGGGATTGTTTTTTTTCTTTTAGGTACAGTCAAAATTCTTCCTGTACATGTCGCGGCGTCTGCTATGGCAAAGCAGCCTTTATTTCCACAGCCCATAGAATACCTTCCTGCTCTCATTCACATGAAAACATGCAGTAATGAAAGTTGTAGTAGTAGTAGTAACAGTAGTACTAAGAGGAAAATTGGTTTTCAAGAAATTACCACATACAGAAACACAACCATACATTGCATTAAAGCAAACAATAAGATTGTGTTTTAACCTGTGATGTGGTTCGCTAGAATAAATTAAGGAGAATGCATCATTCCATTTCAACGTCTCTTATTTTCATAATTCACAGAAGCAGCATTCGTTGCGTTTAAACCAGCGTGTCCATTGGTTAAGGAAAACCTTTAACGGTTACTTCATTGATCAACTATCCATTTGGTTTGTGAAAACTTGACTTCTTAAAAAGTCGGACATCTGTTGCCAGTTTTCGGAAAAGTGTGTTTTTTGTAAAATGAAGTATCGATCAGGAATATAAGAACAGCGTGTATAAATACGTTGTTAGCATTTATGGTTTCCACATCTGTTACAGACTTGTTCGATACTTCATCATCATCATTCCGGAGTGAACATTGAAGGAAAAACGCGCGCGTTGACCGGGCTGGTGGTAGGGCTGTACATAAATAACGACAACCGTTTTTTTTTCAATCTTTGGACCCCCCCCCCCCCCTCCCTGTACCAGAGAGTGTATAGCAGAAGAAGAAGTAGAGAAAGAGAGATTGTATATGCACGGTGAGTAACAAGAAGAAGCAGCGACGAACAATTCAACGACTCGGACGGACAGAAGTCCAGTAGATACCTGTAATATAATAGCATGCGGTTGCGTCTGTGGGTCTCATCAATTACTCACTAGACAAACCAAGAGAGTTTGAATGAACCAAGAATGCTCGAAGAGAGAGAGAGTAATGACAGGGTCCATCTTTTTTAACTGCAACCTCATATTCAGCGTACATTCCAGGTTGAAGTTCCAAACATCTCATATTTAGTGTACGGGGTGCAAAGGGTACCGCATTGCTCTAGGCGGACCCAGGGTTAGAAGATAACCAAGATCCCAAAAGTACATCCTCGCAGTGCACCCTCGAAACAGAAATACAGCGACTTGTGTAGATTCTGGCTAAAACTTTTGGGGATCCTGTCCGTGAATGTGAAGGTAGCAGATGGAAAGAGATTTGACTGCAAACATTTAGGTGATATCCGACACCTCTGTACCTACACATGCAGCAGCACTGTCGACACACAGTGAAACTAGTCAGTTTGACAGAAGCATTGGAGGGGCGGCCAATGCAGATGTTACGAAGTGGGCAGATGTTATGAGAAATATTAAGAATCGGTTCGTCAGTCACTGTAAGGATAGCACGGCGCTATATGGCAGTGTCATGTGCAAAGAGAACGGGAAACTTTTTCACGGAAATTGGAACTAAAGTACTGTTAGCTCGATGCAAGCTTCTAGCTGCCGGTGATCTCAGCCCGGGCCCAACTCTACTGCCGAGTTTTTCCTATACCGGAATCATGCTCGCGAAGAGAAACGGTTCAGTACCCGATGGGCACAGGCTAAACCATCCAAGGAGACAAGCTATGTTCAGCTTGAGAATAAAATGCTAGTCCCTAATCTCCTAAATATGTGTGTAGACTCGAGACTTGAACGAGGGATTCACGACGTTAGTGAACGACACTTCGGCTAAGTGCGAACGGGTCGAGCCCAACTCTTCTGTAGAGTTCTTCCAAATTCGGAACCAGGCTCGCGGATGAGAAAAGGTTCAGTGTCAGATGAGCACGGGCACAATACGTCTAATTACAAGAGACAAGTTCAATGACTGCGCAACACCTCGTGTAAGATAGATATGAAGGACAAACAGTCTCGGAGTAGAGTCAGTACACATTCGCCGCCTGGCGACAGATATGAAGGCTGTCACAGGCTAGTAGCCCACCTGAAATATCAAGGCACACCGAAATCGGATTGCTGGGCCTTACAGGCGCATAACGGTGGCACAACGTAACTATGCTCTCGGCGGAAATCGAATACATGCGATGATCACTATAGAGCGAACGCAAAATAAACAGGAAAACAAACAATATTCAGCTTACATTCCTGATTGAATTCTCAAACATTTCATATTCACCGTACATTCCATGTAGACGTCTCAAACATCTCATATTCACCGTACATTCCATGTAGACGTCTCAAACATCTCATATTCACCGTACATTCCATGTAGACGTCTCAAACATTTCATATTCACCGTACATTCCATGTAGACGTCTCAAACATCTCATATTCACCGTACATTCCATGTAGACGTCTCAAACATCTCATATTCACCGTACATTCCATGTAGACGTCTCAAACATCTCATATTCACCGTACATTCCATGTAGACGTCTCAAACATCTCATATTCACCGTACATTCCATGTAGACGTCTCAAACATCTCATATTCACCGTACATTCCATGTAGACGTCTCAAACATCTCATATTCACCGTACATTCCATGTAGACGTCTCAAACATCTCATATTCACCGTACATTCCATGTAGACGTCTCAAACATTTCATATTCACCGTACATTCCATGTAGACGTCTCAAACATCTCATATTCACCGTACATTCCATGTAGACGTCTCAAACATCTCATATTCACCGTACATTCCATGTAGACGTTTCAAATACATCGTAGATTCCAAGTTGAAATGTCACCCACAAAAAAACATCATAGCTCACGGAAGACCGACATCCCACCACCTCCCTTCCTCAGTTTTGTCAAGAATTATTTGTAAATTTAAAGATAAACGTTCTAGATATTATAAAATCATATTGGATGCGTCGGGTCATTGGCGCATATAAAACGGCGATACAGCGCATTTACATTATCTGAACCATTAAAATCTTCTTGTTGCCGATACCCAAAAAGTGGAATCAAAGAATAGTAAGGTCGTGAACTAGCATGCATCTCGTAAGAGACGACTAAACATGTTTGGGGGTAGAGTTGGCTGTCTTATTTCATTCATTTTCCTTTTGCGCTGAAGTTAGCGCATAGGGCAGAGGTCATATCTCTCCAATTATGTATGTTCACAGCTATTCTGTGCAGTTCTTGAATAGCATGAATATTGGTTGTTTTACTTTCTCTAAGTATTGTTCTTCTGGGTGTTTCTTTTGCGGCTGACTTATTACATAAGTCAAAATGACTCAAAAGTCATGTCAAAGTCAGATACGTTAAACTAAAACGCAGATATCGCAGTAAAACTAAACCTCTAGAACTTATCCTGTTCTCTGGACTACATCTTGACAACAGGCAGGAGTCTGAGAACGAACACAGAAGAGCATCCAGTTATGATACGTCTTCAGAAGAAAAATGTTAAACATGATAAAATGTACGACACAGCAACACTGAACAAGGATGAAATGTAGCACATAGCAACGCTGAACAAGGATGGAATGTAGCACATAGCAACGCTGAACAAGGATGGAATGTAGCACACAGCAACGCTGAACAAGGATACAATTTAGCATATAGCAACGCTGAACAAGGATGGAATGTAGCACATAGCAACGCTGAACAATGATGGAATGTAGCACATAGCAACACTGAACAAGGATAAAATTTAGCATATAGCAACGCTGAACAAGGATGGAATGTAGCACATAGCAATACTGAACAAGAATCAAATGTAGCACATAGCAACACTGAACAAGGATCAAATGTAGCACATAGCAACACTGAACAAGGATGAAATGTACCACATATCATCACAACACTGAACAAGGATCAAATGTACCACATAGCACCACAACACTGAACAAGGATGAAATGTACTACATATCAACACTGAACAAGGATGGAATGTGCCACATAGCATCACAACACTGAACAAGGATCAAATGTGCCACATAGCATCACAACACTGAACAAGGATCAAATGTGCCACATAGCATCACAACACTGAACAAGGATCAAATGTGCCACATAGCATCACAACACTGAACAAGGATCAAATGTACCACATAGCATCACAACACTGAACAAAGATCAAATGTACCACATAGCAACACTGAACAAGGATGAAATGTACCACATAGCAACACTGAACAAGGATCAAATGTACCACATAGCATCACAACACTGAACAAAGATCAAATGTACCACATAGCATCACTGAACAAGGATGAAATGTACCACATAGCATCACAACACTGAACAAGGATCAAATGAACCACATAGCATCACTGAACAAGGATCAAATGTACCACATAGCAACACTGAACAAGGATGAAATGTACCACATAGCATCACAACACTGAACAAGGATCAAATGTACCACATAGCACCACAACACTGAACAAGGATCAAATGTACCACATAGCACCACAACACTGAACAAGGATCAAATGTACCACATAGCACCACAACACTGAACAAGGATCAAATGTACCACATAGCAACACTGAACAAGGATCAAATGTACCACATAGCATCACAACACTGAACAAGGATGAAATGTACTACATAGCATCACAACACTGAACAAGGATCAAATGTACCACATAGCATCACAACACTGAACAAGGATCAAATGTACCACATAGCAACACTGAACAAGGATGAAATGTACCACATAGCATCACAACACTGAACAAGGATGAAATGTCCCACATAGCACCACAACACTGAACAAGGATCAAATGACTTCCTAAAGTATTCAATACAGGAACAAAAATGAATGTCCCAGTAATGAATGTACACGGAACTTAGGAGCAGTAGTAGAATAGAGCATAGACAAACGCAATTAGAGGCAGCATACATTAAATGTGTAACAAAGGTAGAACCAAGGACTTAACTATGCTTCAATGACTTTCCCTAGCTATCTATGCCTGTGATCAAATTCTCGAAGCATAAACACACATGAAAGGCACTAACCAGTGGCAACCAATAGTACATGTCACACGTGTTTCTGTCGCTTTCTCACGGAATGCCTCATTGTGACGTGTTTTGCTATATCTACCTACGTTTACCTGCACAGGTACACCTACAATGTGGACGTTACACGGTGTGCTCACAACAAAGATACAAGTACGCTTACTGCTCCAGTAGGCGATCAATAATTTCCTGTTTTTAATTCGTAACACATTTTCTGTTTTTAATTCCTAACACATTTTCTGTTTTTAATTCCTAACATATTTTCTCTTGCCAATTTTTGGTTATGTTTCTAATGCTTTTGATTTCAGACGGCCCCACTCTAGTAATGCTCCTGGTTTTATCATATTCCGCTTTCATCATCATCAAGTGCATTCTCCGCAACGAAGGCTGGCTGCAACGAATCTCCAACATCCCGTCTCTTGTTTTGGTGGTGCACTCTGCTAGACTGTAACCTGTCCATCATGTGAAGTTACTCTCCCACTTGTATCTCTGCCTACCTCTTGCTCGCTTCACTTTGTCTTTTCCCTCAAGTAAGGTCTTCAATAGGGTGTCATGCCTTTTAATGTGTCCAAAATATTTTATTTACCTGATCTTTATTTCTCTTAGTAGTTCTTTCTTCATATTAAGTGTTTTAGCACCTCTTTATTTGTTTTCTTCTCTTTCCATGATGTTCTCCCTATTCTTCTATATACCCACATCTCAAAGGCATAAATTCTGTCTTCTAATTATTTATTTAGTGTCCATGTTTCTGATCCATACATTAATATAGAATAGATGTAGAATGTCATAATCCTCATTTTTAACTTGTTTGTAATTTATTTAGATGTTAATATTTTCCTCATTGAAGGTACTTTTAGCCATTCCTATTCTCTTTTTAACTTCTGTTTCACATCTGCCATCACTTGTGTCTATGTGTCCGCTTTACATACATTTTTTTAATCAACCAACATCTTTGCACCCCGGACAGACCCATTGGTGCGCAGTCTCCCTTAGCAGGTGACGAAGGGTATGCGTATTGATGGACCCTGTGGTAAGGTTATGTCTCATGGCAGCAACCTACTATCGGGGATGAAGATAACTCGTCATGAACTAAACTGTGTTTACATTTCCCAACTCATGAGTCAGGTACTCATTAACATCGTGGTCGACTGGGGAAGTGCATCCACCTATCCATCTATCCATCCATCCATCCATCCACCTATCAATCCATCCATCCATCCATCCATCTATCTATCCATCCATCCATCCATCTATCTATCCATCCATCCATCCATCCATCCATCCATCCATCTATCTATCCATCCATCTATCTATCCATCCATCTATCTATCCATCCATCCATCCATCCATCCATCCATCTATTCACTCGTCAATCTTCTAACATTTCCTTGACATATCACGATCCCGATTTTGTTCTGTTTGTCTCATGTTGAGCGCAGGTTAAGCATGTTTCTCTTTCCTGCCCTGCAGGCGCCAAGTTCTACTACTAACACACACAATGTCGAACGCAGACACCGGCTTCTCCTGTTCAGTAAATCTATGTCATGACCTGGAGGTTGTGTGTTGTGCATGTATATAGATGCCGAGCGCTCATATCGATTACGCACAAATATTCAAAAACTCATATCGATTACGCATACTCAAACACTCATATCGATTACCTACAAATACTCAAACAAAGTAAGTATGTAAACAGAGACAGAAAGTAAAATGGTTCGGTCACCTTACCAGAATGAAGCCAAACCAAATACCAATAAGAGCATATAACAAAAAATATCCGGGCGTAAGGTCAAAGGAAGGCCAAGAAAACGGTGGATAGAAAACACCATGATAGCGTTGAACAAACATGAACTAAATGCAACCTCGGCGACACATCTGGCCTTGGAACGACAGCTTAAGCTCCCACCCCTACGCTTAACGACAAGTGTGAATGCGATCAACAATCATTCACCTGGGGAAAGACAATAGACTCAAACAAAACAGAAATTATAATAATAACAAATACGCCCAGAGAAACACACAGACACACACATCTCCGCAGTAACATTTTGCATTTGGATGATCCTCCGCCGCGGTTGCGCAGACAGTGCTCTTATGTGGTATCACACACGGGAACATCGATGAAATTGACACCAATTGACACACAATATAAACTACTAAGAGAAATAAAGATCAGGCAAATAAAATAATATGGACACATTAAAATACATGACACCCTATTGAAGACTTTACTTGAGGGTAAAGTCAAAGGGAAACGAGCAAGAGGTAGGCAGAGATACAAGTGGGAGAGTAACATTACACGATGGACAGGTTACAGTCTAGCAGAGTGCACCACCAAGACAAGAGACAGGAGATGTTGGAGATACGTTGCAGCCAACCTTCGTTGCGCAGACGGCACTTGATGATGATGATAAGATCAATGGTCTCTACTACCTACAGATTGATTGATTATACATGTGTTGCTGACACCTGTATGGTACCACATGTTTAGAATAAGCTGACTGTCAAGTCACAACTAATACATACAAATATAGTGATCATACAATTCATGATTTCTTCATTGGTTTTCGAGAGAACAAAATTCATGAATGAATAATGAGTGTATGAATTTACCAAATACATCAGGATGTTAGATACATCAGGATGTTAGATACATCAGGATGTTAGATACATCAGGATGTTAGATACATCAGGATGTTACAGGATAGAGATGGGTGAAGGTATTTCTGCACCAAATGTCTCGATGTGACACCCCCCCCCCTACGACCCTATTTGTACATTCTTATTATTGATGGGTTTTCATAAGCTATCATTTTCGTGTTGGTTTATGAGGAAATGGTTCCGAGTTCGCGTCTCGGTACTGCCACTCTCCGCTCAATATACCTGTACTTTGTCTCAGTGGCGTAACGAGAGGGGGGCGGAGGTATGGACCGCCCCGGGCGGCATCATCAGGAGGGCGGCAAATTTATTTTCGTCCAGGCTTTCACAATCACTGCCATATTTTTTTTAATGTCACAAGGGCAGAAAATTATGATTCCGCTCCGGGCGCCATTGACCCACGCTACGCCACTGCTTTGTCTTCTTCTTCTGCTTTCATTCACTTGAAACATGTCATTATCTGTTTTTTATATAGACATCATGTTCCCATTGTGTTTTGCACGTGTCATCCTGATTAATTGTGCGCCTTTTGGCTGGTTGCCTCCGTCTTCAGCACTCTGCTTACTTTGGCCTGCCCGACCAGTCTTAGTTTCCAGCTCCTGATGGCTGAAACCCCATTACCACTTCAAGGTGCTGGCCACCTGTAGAAGTGGTTACTATTTTTCTCCAAAACTACTTGTTAGATTGAAAAGATCTTTGGGATCCAACTTGAACATCTCCGCGACCGCATGAAACCATTTTCTGATCTTAAAAAATGTAACTAGATTAAAATATTTTCTCTATAAATTATACATTTATAAAGGTTTTCCTAATGTACCCCTAATGTGACATTTCTTACAGTATAGCCGAGTCTGTCGAAGTCCCTGTTAATGAGGGGAAATAAGCCATATTTGTTTATTGTGGTGTTTTTTTCCCCCACTTCAACTCTTCACTGGAGATCAAACAAAATATAAATATACTGGACAATTAAATGCACGATAAATAAGAAGACGTCATCAGTGACAGATTTTTCTCTCAATGCAGATCAACTTTAATGAACTTTTCAACTCGACCCACCACAGTAGGAAGAACACGATTTTCATGAGTGTGAAATGCTCGTCGTTTGTCGTTTATTTAGCGATTTCATTGTTATTGACAGACTTCGTTTATTTATTTGGCATGAATATCTTCGTGATTTTCATTGGTCATTGTGATGTTTTGTCAAGATTGTTACCAATGAAAATCACGGAAATACTGTTTTATGCCTATAGAAGAGACATCACGACATTTAATGTCAGTTGTTCTGTATTTTTTGTTGGATAACGTAATTATTTATTTGTAAAATAATAGCCAAACTCCAGTTTACTATATGTAGTTTATGCGAGACTTGGACTTTAAACAAGACAATATCCAAAAGAATAAATTCATTTGAGATGAAGTGTTACAGAAAGATCCTACGAATATCACGGACAGAGAAAAAGAAGAACATTGAAGCTTTGAAATTAACGAAATTAAATGAAGGATGGCTTCTAAATACCATCATATGAAGGAAGATAAGGTATTTTTGACACTTAAATCGACACGATGGTATTGAAAGGCGGATTCTAGAGGGCAGAGAGTGTCAGGCAAGAGAAGAAGTGGAAGACCAAGAAGACGATGGACCGGCGACATCGAAGAATGTATGCACGTCTCTGACCAATGCAGGCCTGCTTGCCCGGAACAAAGAGGCGTTCAGAGTATCCACAACAAAGACAACGTTCTGGACAGAATATGGCACTTGATATGTATATATAATCCCACTGTACAGGAAAGGAGACAAATGAATCCCAAACTTCAAAGAAAGGGGCCTGATAGGGGAGCAAAGACTAGCAACAGTGTTTGCCTTCCATGCAGGTCATGACAGGCAACTAATCAGATTATGGGGTGTAGTTACTGCCCCATCACATAGAGGGTCAAAGTAGCCCAGCAGCCATGATTCTTCTTCTTCTGCGTTCAGCATGTGGTCATGCTATGCCGTCAGACCTGTCGTCAAGACGAAGTCCACTGTCTTCTCCAGGTCAGAGCGGCTGCCCCATAGCTTTTGCCTCAAGTCTGTATCCTCTGACCAGGTCTGCTGTCTCTGCTCTTTGTATGTTGGGCAGTCCTGAAGTATATGTTCTGGAGTCTGGGTTCCGGATCCACATGGACATTCATCTGTGTATGAGATCCTTAATCGATAAAGGTGACCCAACAGTCTGCAGTGGCCTGTTCTAAGGCGAAATATTGTGGTATGTTGATATCTCTGGAGGAGATGTATTGCATCATGTTCGTATTCCCCTTCCATTTCTTTCTTCCACTTTGCAGTGTATGTGTTGCGGATTATTGTTTTTACTTCTCCGTAAGACAGTGGGTGTCTGTGTTGCTCCATTTCGCTTCCTGCCTTTGATAGAGCATCCGCTTTCTCATTTCCCATGATTCCACAGTGTGATGGTATCCACTGAAGGGCAATAGCTGTTGATTTTTGGGTCTGTCTTAGCTCATGTCTGATATTGTACAGAAGGCTTTTGTTTCTGTTGCTCTGGATTGATTCCAGTAGGGATCTGCAATCTGTGAATATGGCTATCTTCTTTGGTCTTGGCAGTCCTGGTTCAGTGAAGGCTTTCAGTGCTTGATGGGGTGCAACTGCTTCTGCTCTAAAATTAGGAGTATTTCCCGGTTGGAAAAGCTTTTGATATTGTCTTCCCATCTTTGAGTCTTATAAAAATTCCACCTCCCCCATTCCTTACTGTTCCTTCTGCCGATCCATCTGTGTAGACATGTGTCCATTCCTTGTGATTGTATTTTATTTCTATCATCTCCAGTGTCAATGCTTTTAGTTGAGGTGGAGTTTGGTATTCCTTATTAATTATTCCAGGAACCTGTGTTATTATGGAGACATTCTGGAGACTATTGCCTGGCTCTTCAAAGTCCGTTAGTGTTTCAGTTTCATTTGGGAGGATTTCTTTATGTTGTTCATGAATATCTTTAGACATGTGACAGAAGCTGGTTCTCTTCAACCTGCTTGTGGTTGATCTAGAAATTTGCGCATACATCGGATGGTTTAGCATGCGCTTAATTTTTTCCCTTTGAACAAGCACTCTTTCTTCTCTTCTGTCATCCAGTGGGCGGATGTTTGCATGTTTTTCCATTGCATGGATTGGAGTGGTTTTCATCCCTCCAGAGATAAGTCGAAGTCCTGCATGTTGTACTTTAGATAGGCGATCAGTATTTGTTTTTGATGCTGATGCCCAGGCTGTCATTCCATATTCTACTACAGGTCTGACTGTACCCATGTAGACTTTTCGGAAAATATTTCCATTTGCTCCCCAGCTTGTTCCTGCAAGTTTCTTCATCAAGGATAGCCTCCTGGTTGCTTTTTGCTCGGTGGTTATTAGGTGTGGTTTCCAGGTGAGTCGCTTGTCTAGTGTGACCCCTAGATATGTAGGGTTCTCCACATGTGCTAGCTCATTTCCATTTATTTTAAGATTTGCTTTTTCTTGGTGGTTTGAAAGTGAGAAGATGGTTGTCACCGTTAAGGAGAGGTTGATCTGGACTCCCCAGTCAGATGCCCATTCACTTAAGGTGTCAAGTGCTGTCTGCATTCTGTTTTTTTGCAGTGGATAGGTTTCCTGCCGCACTCCAGGCAGCAAAGTCATCTGCATGCAGAGCCTTTGAAATATGATGTGACAGTTTCTCTCCCATATCATTGATGAATACTAGGAAGAGGGTAGGAGAGATCACTCCTCCTTGAGGTACTCCTTGTTGGAGAGTAACACGTTTGCTTAGTTTACCATCTACTTTTACTCTTGCAGTACGGTAGCAGAGGAAATCTTTTATCCAGCTAAACATTCTGCCTTCAATTTTGTTTTGCTGAAGCTTGAAGAGGACTCCCTCTTTCCACACCTTATCGAGGGCCTTACTTAAGTCCATAAAAGTAGCCAACACTTTTCCTTCTTTTTGGAAAGCATTTTCGATTTCCTGTGCTAGGTATGTAAGCTGGTCTTCAGTGCTTCGATTTTTCCTATAGGCCGACTGTGTCTTGGTGAGCTTTTGGTTTTCTTCTAGGTATTTTATCAGTCTAGAGTTGACCATTCTCTCCATTGTTTCCCTATGCAACTCAAGAGGCTGACTGGTCGGTAGCTTGACTTGCTTGTTTTTCCTTTTTGTTTTTTCCCAATTGGGATGATGACAGCTTCACGCCACAAGTCTGGAATTTTACCAGTTTTCAATGATTGGTTGAAGATGTAAGGAGCTTGTTTCTGCTGATTGGCCCTAGGTTCCTCATTGGTTATGCCGTCTTTTCCTGGGGCCTTTTTGGTTTTTAGTTTTCCTATGGCACCATTTAGTTCTGCGATGGTGAAGGGTGTCTTCATGCAGGGCTCTGGATTTTGATTCTTCAGTTTTCTTTTAATTTCTTTTTTGACTTCTTTGATACGTGTATGAGAGATTGTTGTTGTGCTTTCTTCCTTGTAGAAGTCTGCTAAAATGTTTGCTGCCATTTTCCCTGTGTGGAATTTTCCCTCTTCTTCGATGACAGTCTTGTAGTGTGAATTCTTTGTTTCTTCATTTAGAGTTCTTGTAAGGTTCCATAGTTTACTTGTGTCTTTTGTCATGTTTAGACTGCTGGTCTTTTCATGCCAGCTCTTTTGTATCTCTGTTCTTTTCTGCTCATTGAACGTGTGTTTGATTTCATTGTGTTTCTTTGTGTTTTCTGCTGTAGGGTTTTGCTCCATTGTATGTCTTGCATCATTCAGCTCGTTATGCAATTTTTCTAGTCTCACTCCAATAAGACTTGTATTCTCTTCGTCTGCCCCTTGGGATTGCCTTCTGTGCGGATTGTAGTATCACTTTGTTTATTTGTGAGATGTTGTGGTTTATTTTGTTAGTGATGGTGATATTCTGGCAAAGCTGGTCTGTTTGTTCACTGAAGAGGGTCCAATTTGCTTTTTTTGAAGTTCCAGCTTGGGGACATGCTGTGATGTCCTGTACTTCATGACTTTGTGATTTGCAGGATGACTGGTACATGGTCACTTCCTCCCAGTTGACTTTCTACTGTTCCTGTAATGTGTCTATCTGTGTCAACTGTTGCCATGGCAAGGACTGGTGAGCTATTTTTTTTCCAGACTCTGGAGTAGAATGTTGGTGTATCATCTGGCTGGTTTATTAGAATTAGTTTATTTTCTATCATCCAGTCTTCAATCTCTTCACCCCTTTGATCCATATCCTCGTAGCCCCAGCTTGGTGAATGGCCATTGAAGTCACCCACTATTAGGTGACTCGATTCCTCTATCTTTAGTTTACAAAGTTCCATTTTGGTGACAGGAGTGCTGTAGCAGTTTGTTATTGATATTTCTCCACCAGGTAGCAACAATTTTACTGTTATATGTTCCAGTTCTCCTTCTCCGGATCTTTTAACTTCTGCTGCTAGTATTAATGTTTTTACTAACGTCAGTATACCTCCTTTGACTCTTTTGGGTCAATCTTGGCGGAAGGACTCATAACCTCGAACAAAGAATCTCTGTGTGTCCTTTAGGTGCGTCTCTTGTATGCATATTATGTCAATCTGGTTTTTACTCAGGAATTCCTGCAGCTCAGGCTTTTTTTTCCGCACTCCTTCCGCATTCCACTGAGCAACTCTGAGGCATTTGGTTTGGTCAGTAGCACTACTCTGCTTTCCCCTGACCTCCAGGTTAGCAGAGGCACCGGTCGCTTGGGTGGGCCCTTTCGAGGCAAGGGGCCCGGCTCCGCTCCTCCCTGGTTTTCGCTGATAGGAGCGACGCCATGATGACAGGGTTGACTGTCGCATGACCACATTTCTGTAAAAGCGTGTGTGCCCTAATTTATCCCAGTATCTGCGCCCTCGCTGGCTAACACACTCCGTCTTCGGCAGTCTGGGTTGTGATTTTTTGTCTGGGTTGTCTCCCCTAGCCTTTCCATCTCCCGATGGTGATTGCAAGGCAGCAATTTTTAAAAAAGCCCCCCTCCCCTAGCACGCTCCTGACTTGGAGTTAATAACTCCATGCCAGCAGCTTGAGCTTATAGCGGCTCATACTCGCTTGAAGATGCCCGTCACTGGACACATGGGGTATTTCAGTGGGGATATCAGCACCGACTGATATCCCGCCCCGTCCTGGTAGGCAGCAACACCGGTTTGGTCCGCGGCTGCTTAATTGCAGCAAGCACTCCATATATGGATATATATGGAGTGCCCTCCACCATCTGTGGACGCGCCTGGTAGGGGTCAGTAGCCCCCCCCCCCAGGGAAGCCATGCTAAGTTGGATATGTCGGACCGAAAGGCGCAGATATTGCAGCATAGCAGTAAAGCCTGTCACACTGCGATCTGATCACCGGCCTATATCCTGATAATTTGCAGGAGTTTGAGAACTAATGCAGAAGTAGAAACTAGCGCTTAGCACAAGGTACATCATACACACAAACGTCATTATGTACATCATACACACAAACGTCATTATGTACATCATACACACAAACGTCATTATGTACATCCTACACACATACGTCACTATGTACATCATACACACATACGTCACTATGGGTTTTTGCCACTAGATTTACATTTAACCTCTAATATACATATATAATAATATTATAACTTTGCAACGCACAATAAGATTAATACAGCGTTTCGATAAAACGATCTTTATGTGTTTGTTTGTCAATAACCCCATGAATTGCGAGCGATTAGCTCTTACTTCCTCTTGTGCAGTGGGGTAGTTTTTCTGAGTTTTTTTTTTCATACCCAGCAGACTTCAGCTTTCGGCTTAACGCATGTGCTCATTGAAGGAGCCTTCTATTATGATGGGTATATGTCAGGAGACGAGCTGATTTTTTTCCTGGGTCACGCATTGTATGTTTTTCTTACAACGATGTAAATAATAAAACAAGAGTACCACCCATTCTATTGCAGGGTGTAAGTTGCTGAGACCTGATAAAGTGAGCAAACAGCCACAATGTTACCTGCCGTATAAAGGTTCACACGAATCGCTACTTTCATCTTTGACATAAATATCCATATATTCAACCATCCACATATCTAATCTATCGATTCATCTATCCACTCGCCCATTCACTTATTCATCTCCGACAATTGCATTAACCTTGAACGTATATTCGTTACACCTAATCGATTACCTGGCTCCAGGTGTTGCCCGTTCCCTACACTACCAACCACACAATCCACATGAAGCGGTGTCTCATGACTTTTAGACCTAGTTATAACCAATATTCACACGCGTCAGAAGCTGAATAACTTACAACCGAAGACCGTGGTGACTAGATTACCTGAACCACGACCTTCACTATATATGTTATGGCTGTAAAGTTCTGATATAACACAATCGGACTTAAGTCCGCGGTTGAAAGTAGCGTACCCCACCATAAGATGTACATTTTACTTACCAAAAAACCTGACCATCGACGGTACTTTAATCGTGCTTTAATTTGGACTTTAATTCCGAGTACATAAATATTGGCCAACAGAAAACACTGGAATAATCAAGAAAAGGAATAAATGAAGTCCTAATTAATTCAGAGAACAAGTCTTCTACTGCCACTCGGTCGCTCTAAAAAAAAAAAAAAAAAAGAACTGACATAGTTAAGGACATAGGGCATCAATCTGTGAGTGCAGGTGTGTATATAACCAGCAGGTTGGTATAATTTAAATGCAAACATGCGACTATGCAGTGCTATAAATACAACATCACACGGATGGTAGGCAATTTTGCTTTTTTTTTTCTTTTTTTTTTTTTAAAGGCCTGAATCCCGCTTCAGGATCTCTTTTTGTTTGGCAATCTTCTTCTTCTGCATTCGTTCTCTGATAGCCAAAACACAGACATATACCCACACACACACTCTCACGCGCACACACACACTTCACAGGTATGTAAATTTGACTATGAATAAAAAAAGATAACTGCGTGAAACGTAACAACAATCGTACTTACGTATTACACAGGATAATATAATCGCCTTCAATCAGACACGACAGACTATATATCTAAAACTAGTGGGAAATGATGTGCATACAAGAAAATATACAAATTACAATACACAAATCATATTACAAATTATCTTTCGGCCTGTTGTGATAATTTTTTCAATTCGTCGTCTTTTGATGTTTTGTGTGTATCTTGATAAAGACTTTTTGGTTGAAACGTTGAATATGATTTGTATATTGTAATTTGTATGTTTTCTTGTGTGCACATCATTTCTCACTAGTTTTAGATATAGTCTGTCGTGTCTGATTGAAGCAATTATATAAACATGTGTAATACGTAGGTACGATTGTAAATTTGACTGTCGATCGGATCGACCGGTTTATATTTATAATATCTTGAGAAAGTCTCGACTAAAATCAAATCTATTGGGATGCGGTATGGTCGAAGACGGAAAAATGCGTGCTGACTGAAGCTCCGAGGCGATTGGGTACCATATTAGCGGACCTGGTTCAAATCTCGTTTGCTACGTGTTTTTTTTAATTAATAATTTCTCGATATTACATTACTCAAAATGTTTATAGAATTTTCATTGTCCGCTTGGGTTCATGCACTTTGGCCCCAATATTTCTTCTTCTTTCTGTCCTCGTGTACCTTTCGGTGTTGAGTGGAGAGTGTTTGTACGGTCTTTTGCCCTTCTATTTGCCTCTTCTGCTGTTATATTTCCGAGTGTTTCTAATACACTATCTATCCAGC
The DNA here is from genome assembly GCA_034231615.1 of Meghimatium bilineatum. Lineage (NCBI taxonomy): Eukaryota > Metazoa > Mollusca > Gastropoda > Stylommatophora > Philomycidae > Meghimatium > Meghimatium bilineatum. The sequence continues at coordinate 8,020,738 of CM067310.1, read as the reverse complement.
TTTTACCAGGGCGTCCAATATGTCTAATATTAATAATTTTACGCCAGATTATTGGTGGGGATTGAAAAGGGGAGCAAAGACTGGTAACGCTGCCGTCTGCCAAACATTTCGATTTAGGCGAGTGAGGAGATTGGGCGTAATGATGAGAAACACATCCCCTGATCTCCGCTGTTATGAAACCTGCTTAGAACCCATGCCTGGACTGCTAAGAGTGAATCAATCTTTCATCTGCAGCATGCTTCGATAATATGCAAGATAATTGCATAAATTTGTCTCCCGAAATGCAATGATGACAGTACTGACTTAGAAACATAGGATTCCTAAACTATGTTCAACTTGGTCGAATTTCTTCACGGTTCTTCTTCTTCTGCGTTCGTTTTCAAAATCCGTCAGATTAGCAGGATGTAGTGCGAATAACGGAATGCGCTGTGTCGTGGTTTACAGATTTGTTGCGATACCTGCATCTTTCGGCCTGATACATCCGACTTCAGCACGGCTTCTGTGTCACTGGCGTAATGAGAAAAGGCTGCCAACTCAACCCCATAACCTTCTTAGTCGCGTCTACGACAAGCATGGAAGGTAAACCAGAGTTTATTTATTTGCCCCCCTTTTGGGTCCCGATAACACAAGGACGAGTTGGGGACCTGGTTCAAATCCCGTTAGCTGCATTATGACTTTTCACCAAAAAAAATAAACACTGGATGCTTCTAATATCATATTCATTAAGACATGGACAGACGAAAAATCGAACCATGTTGATGAAGATCTATCAGCTAGTACAAATGATCGCCCGTGTGTTGTCGGGGCCCGAAAGGGGAGCAAAGAATAGCAACACTGTTTACCTTCCACTCATGTCGTAAAAGGCGACTAAGGAGGTTATGGGATGGAGTTGGCTGTCCCATCCCATATAGGGTCAGTGACCCAAAGCCATGCTAAAGTCGGATGTGTCAGGCTGAAAGGCGCAGATATCGTAGCAATGCTGTAAACCATGACACAACGCATTCCGTTCTCCGGACTACATCCTGCTAATCTGCAGGAATTTGAGAACGAACGCAGAAGAAGAAGAACAATGTTGATGAAGAGCTACCAGCTAGTACAAATGATGCGCTCCTGTCCCGTGTATCAACAATTGATCCCTGTATTTTCATTCCTAGATTGATGTTTCCACTGAACAATCTGACCCGGTCATTTTTTCCCCGCCGTTTTAAAAACACAATTATACCAGGTGAGTGACAGAATATATTCGCAAAATCTATGATATGAACAGATCTTTATTTAATAAGAGGCGTTGGGGTAATTATTATTATTACAGTTTCAATGTGGACTGGCCGAGGCCTACGGTGTAAAGAAAATCTCTGTACATGACTTCATTAGTTACGTTTTTGATTATTGTCGTGTTTTTGTTGGTCACTATTTATATACTTGGAGTCGAATGACTAAAAATAGCCACGGTCGATCAACAAAATGCATTGAAGTAATAAAAATGTCTTTCGAGTCATTTTACAGTTTCTGTACACACACGTCTTTATACTGGAGACAACTGCGGTTTGTGAAACCACTTCTATCAACTAACAAAGGACATCGTACGCAATGGAATGCCCATACGGAAGCTGATTCCAGACTTATGAACATATACTACAGAACAGACCAACATAAAAGACACAAAAATGGCAGATTTGAAAGGTTGGTTGCTGATTCAGCGGTCATTGACTTATATCCTTTGGTCCAACGCCCATCTGGATGAAAAAACATACACCGTTTATTATTTTCTCCTTTCCCTGTTCTGTCTTTCAGCATCAGATATAGAAGAGATCCCTAGTGACAGCCCTATTAGGTTTATATATTCTTCGGCGTTCATTCTCAAATTCCTGCTGGATATCTCTTGTAACAGGACAATGGTCCTAGATCCTACTAGATTTACAGAATGATCTAATCTGGAGAATAAAAATGCACTGTGCCACAGTTGTATTATTGGGACAATGGCAGAACACATCCGTCATCGGCCGGGTTTTATATATAATATCATTCGATGTCTCTGAAATTTCGCCGATCCATCGTTTCTGCTAAATAATAAAGCTTTATGTTTGAGAGTTTCGTGTGGTAATCTTGATACATGTCCAAGCCACTTCTTTTTCTTTCCTACATCTTTTACCCTTTACAGGTGTCGAGAGAGATACAATGTTCTTGTTCTCTCTTTTTTGTGGCAGGTTCAGATATCGTTATTTGGTGCTCGTGTAATGTCTACTTGAGGTTGTCGATCCAAGGTACTCTAGGTCAACTCCTGGCTCTTCTTCCTGCTTCTCCTCTCTTCATATATGCTTAAAAAAGGTAAAGGTATGTTCCGTGGCAGCAACCTGCCGTCGGGGATGAATATAACTCTTCATGTACTAAGCCGCAGCAACTATTAGGTGGGGTGGCCAGTTCCCTTCCTTGCTGTCTTTATCTCCCCTAACTCATGCGTCAGGTACTCATTTACAGCTGAGTCGACTGGAGGAATTATATATGCTTTATAAACTAATGAATCACATGGCATTCTTTCCAGATGACCAAATCATTGTATCTGTTAATTTTGTATGTATTGTAGAATTGATATGACACCCACTCTTTCTCTTATGACATCGTTTCTAATTATGTGTCTTCTGGTAACTGCTGTGGCTTTTCTCAGACATCTCATCTCTGTTGTAACCAGTTGTCTCTTATGTTTTGTTGTTAAGGACCATGTTTGACATTGGTAGCAAAGAGTTGGAATGAAGATACTTGGATGTTTTTTTGTTGCCATTGGTAGCATTTTGTGTTGCAATAAAGGGGATAATTGACTCAGTATTTGATTCGCTCTGCTACAACGAATGTCTATTTCGGTGTCCATCTTTCCATCTGAAGAGAATGTTACGCCTAAGTATTTCACGGTGTTGGTTTGTTTAATGACTTGATTTTCCACTGTTATATTTAGATTGTGTGTACCCCTTCCTATTGCTACGGTTTCTGTTTGAATCACTGGACTTGCAATCTCATTCTGATTGTTTTTTCTTGTTACTTTTAGCATTCCTTGTAAACATCTTATTTCTATTACTTCATGTTTCTTTGTGTCCTTTGAATGATCAGGTGACTGCAGTAAAATTGATATCCCGAAGAAAAATTGATATTTTGAAGATATATTCTTCAAAAGTCAATATTGAAGAAAAACAGATGAATGCCATGTGGATCTGGAACCCAGACTCCAGGACTGTCCAACATACAAAGAGCAGAGACAGTAGACCTGGCCAGAGGATACAGACTTGAGGCAAAAGCTATGGAACAGCCTCTCTGACCTGGAGAAGACGGTGGACTTTGTCCTGATGACAGGCCTGACAATATAACATGACCACAGATGCTGAACGCAGAAGAAGAAGGAGAAAAAAAACATATATTAAAATAGTTAACTAGCAGCTTTACGTTGAACAATACAGGGGGGGGGGTCAACATGCATGTCATGAGGTGAACAAGGAGGTGTTCAGTGTGAGTTATCTGTTCCATCTCACATAGCGTCAAAGTGACCCTGAAGACATGCTAAGTCAAATGTGGAGATACCCCTTTGTGAAAACTTCTTCTTCTTCTGCGTTCGTTCTCAAACTCCTGCAGATCAACAGGAAGTAGTCGATGATCTGGATTCCGTTTTCTGGATGATACCCTGCTAATCTACAGGAGATTGAACGAAGAGAAACTCAATGAAAAGTGGTAGTTGGGGTTCCAAGTGAGGAATTCAATGAAAAATGGCAGTTGGGGTTCCAAGTGAGGAACTCAATGAAAAGTGGCAGTTGGGGTTCCAAGTAAGGAACTCAATGAAAAGTGGCAGTTGGGGTTCCAAGTGAGGAACGCAATGAAAAGTGGCAGTTGGGGTTCCAAGTGAGGAACTCAATGAAAAGTGGCAGTTGGGGTTCCATGTGAGGAACTCAATGAAAAGTGGCAGTTGGGGTTCCAAGTGAGGAACACAATGAAAATTGGCAGTTGGGGTTCCAAGTGAGGAACTCAATGAAAAGTGGCAGTTGGGGTTCCAAGTGTGGAACTCAATGAAAAGTGGCAGTTGGGGTTCCAAGTGAGGAACTCAATGAAAAGTAGCAGTTGGGGTTCCAAGTGAGGAACTCAATGAAAAGTGGAAGTTGGGGTTGCAAGTGAGGAACTCAATGAAAAGTGGCAGTTGGGGTTCCAAGTGAGGAACTCAATGAAAAGTGGCAGTTGGGGTTCCAAGTGAGGAACTCAAATGAAAAGTGGCAGTTGGGGTTCCAAGTGAGGAACTCAAATGAAAAGTGGCAGTTGGGGTTCCACGTGAGGAACTCAATGAAAAGTGGCAGTTGGGGTTCCAAGATACAAATACAGTACAAACTCATGTGAGTAGAGACTATATACGGCAAATGTGTGGCTAGTTACTGATTTCTTGCACGTTGAACTGCCATGGCCGACCCAACAACTATCACACTGAACTCCCATGGTCATCACATTGAACTCTCATGGCCAATCCAACAACTATCACATTAAACTCCCATGGCCGACCCAACAAATATCACATAAAACTCCCATGGCCGACCCAACAACTATCACAATGAACTTCCATAGCCGACCCAACAACTGTCACATTAAACTCCCATGGCCGGCCCAACACCTATCACATTGAATTCCCATAGCTGACCCAACAAATATCACATTAAACTCCCATGGCTGACCCAACAACTATGACATTGAACTCCCATAGCCAACCCAACAACTAACACATTAAACTCCCATGGCCGGCCCAACACCTATCACATTGAATTCCCATAGCTGACCCAACAACTATCACATTGAACTCCCATAGCTGACCCAACAACTATCACATTAAACTCCCATGGCCGACCCAACAACTACCACACAAACAAATACTGGATGACCACACAACTGTTGTAGTAGTAGAACTTATATCGTATACACTTAGATACACACAATGATAATTTCATGAAAACTCAACCAACAAAATTTGTTCCCTTAAGTCAACTGCTACTTTTTCTAGTCCATGATATGCTTGTGGAGTACTGTAGACTAGTCAATAGTAAACTTGCTCACCATCACTGTGTTAGAGCATGCCAGGTTCGAAACTAAATTTGGAAAAAGTAAAATCCAGATAGTAACTTCTCACCTGACACAGCCTTTTTTTGTGGCCAGCCAGGCTGATCTAAACGTAATATATGTGTGGGCCGCAAAGCTCAGAAAACACTTATAGCTCAAAAGGTCTTTAGAAATTGCTTGTTGGCCCCATACTGTACAGAAATAGGTAACTCAAACCCGCCGATCCAAAATGGTTTCCGACTGTTATATTAACTTGCCTCAGAGTTAAGAAAATATGACTTGGAACTTCACAGTCAAAGGAACTTGTTGGTCACATGCAACAAGAAAAAAATGCTCAATCCAGTCCTCTGGTCTAAAGAGGTTTTCCACCTCTATGTCGTCCCAGCCCTACCTTCTTTTTTCCCTTTGAATTTTTTGCCAATGCATCCTACAATATTTTTCTGCCTTTCTACCCTGGTATGTGTGTGTCCATTCCATTCACATCTCCTAGACATGATTTGTGGACACAACATCCTGGAACGTAGACAAAGTGGGGAGGGGGGTGCATGTTAACTCACTCCCTTCCCTGTAGGAAATGGGGGAACATGACTTCTAGTACCAGGAATCTAGGCAACAGGCCAGTTACCCCCCCCCCCTCTTTTTTATGGAAGACTTCTAGGCCTATGGCCCAGGTGTTTTCTTATCAAAATATCTTTTCTTGCCATTGAATGTAGAAATAGCTTTCACATATTTAATCTTAGTTCAACAAAGATATTAATAATAGAAGGTATGGTTAACAGTAACAATAACATGGGTAGTGGAAACCCATAGATAAGGGGGCGGGGGGTGGTCCCCTCCCTTTAGGGAATCTGAACGTGATATTTGGTATTAAGTATCCATTCAAAACGTTGGTATCCCTTGTAATGGTTTCCTCCGAGACCTTGGGTAGTTATAGAAAACTTGCTCGCTAAATTAAGTTGGACCCCATTCCTTACGTGTTTTGATTATTGTTTGGCTTTCAATTGGTTACTATTTATATGCTTGGAATCATCTTGGCTATTTTTGGCAAGGGATTTCAAATATATAAATAGTACCCAATTGAAAGCGAAACAATAATCAAACACGTAAGGAATGGGGTCAAATTTTCTATACAGCCAACAGGTCACGGTTTCCTCCTACAAAAAGTCGCAAAACCTACGAAAACAAGGAAATTACTTTTTTTTAAAAACAAGGTAGCCCCTTCCTTTCCTCGTAATCGAACATATATCTACGGTCCTGGTATGAGGACCTCCTAGACGACGAGGGACAAGAGACGTCCCAGATTGTGTAAATATGTCCTTGGCAATTTTGGCTGCGACAGGTCAATTTGCCTAGAACCGTGAGTTCATAACAACATCCATACGGATAACTTACGTCATGGAAAGAATATCTGAATGACAGATGTTGCCGGGGATAAAAGTGAAAACAAAAAAAACACAGATGAAGGCAGAATGGCAATGTTTAACTCAAGTTACACACAAATCACTGTCATATGCTATAAAGAAATACAATTTTTTTTTTAATGGAATACAATTTAGAGACACATGATTGTCACGGTTGAGTCAACAAATTCCACAGATGGTCTATACGAAATTGAGGCCCTGTAAGGGGTACTTTACTTCCTAATAATATAAAACAAGCAATGAACAGCCATTTTGTAAGTATTTTTCCCTTAACAGAACCCCAAGATTATGTCGATTCCCCACTCGAAAACATTATTTTCTAAACGCATTACATTTACTAAACAAAACAATAAGTCACTACATCTACTGGTCTACTTTTATTGTTTATTAATGTATTTTTGTTCACATAAACGCAACATGTAGACTTACATATGTGGTTCTAACAACTAGACCGTACTTCAAATGAAACGAAAGTTGAAAGCAGAATCACAGCTTCAGTTCGCTTACTTTCAACAACTTTTTTCATTGACTAGATCTAACATTTTGATTTGTACAGAAATCATTTTAAGTCTAAACCAAAAAATTTCACAACGATAAAAGCAACTATCTTACCGTACATTCTGCTTAACATGAAATGAGTATTCAAATGTTCTTGTATCTATTCGAAAAAGTTCCAGAAAACATGTCACAGTGGATGGAGGGACTCGGCCGGAACACTTGTTGAAGTCTGCTTGTCGAGGAAGTACCTCCGAAATCTGGGATTCTGTTGTCTGGACATTGCTGACAATTTTTGAGGTTCTGCCTGGGATGACAACTGCTGGAGTATTATGCGCTATGTGTTTGGTAGTTATGTTGATTAATTCAAGACTACAGGAAACAGTCGAGGCATGGAAAATAAATAATAATCAAAGAATTATTGGATATCCGACGTGATGGAGAGTGCTGTAGTAACAATGATACAATAATGTCAATGAATAAATAAGGGAACAAGGACTTTTTTCACTTTACTACCCAGTAGGGAACTTTGTCAAGAAACACCATTACTTACTTCACCATTACTGCTCCGCACGAAGACCAAGATGGAAATCAAAGAAAGATAATATCTAGGCCTACAATTTCTATAGGGGCACTCATGATATGCCAATGTCAAGCAAGGTCTTTAACGGCTCGCAGAAAAAGTAAAATCGTTATACGAGAAATTAAGTGTATGAGAAAAGATACAATGGTTCATCATCATCATCTGGAGCCATGCCGGCTGGCATATGCTATCATGGCGCACCACAGCTCGTCGTCTCCAGTATTAGGTATGTATTAGAATCGTTGTTGTTTCCCTGACGTGCCATGTTGTTAAACTGTCTAATATTTTCTCACGTTGTCGCCCTCTGTCTCTGTTGCCCTCAATCTTGCCTGTTGTGACTATGTTCTCCAAACCTCTTTGTCTCATAGCATGGCCAAAAAATGAAGACTGTCTTTTTCTTATATTATTGATTAAGGTCCGTCTCGCATTTGACTCTTTCAACATTATTTTTTCTGGCAGTCCATGGCAGTCGCAGCATTCTTCTGTAGAACCACATCTCTGTTGCCTCCAATCTCCCACTTTCCAGTTTGTTTATTGTCCAAGACTCGCACCCATATGTTAGTATAGGGATTATATAGCACTGCAGAACTCTCTTTCTCACCTCTAATGACAAGGTCATATTACACAATATATTTTTCCTTTTTCTGAATGTTGTTTTTAACTGCCCTATTCAGCTTCTTATTTCTGTTGAACTTCATCCATCTTCTGTAATCGTGTACCTAAATACTTGAATTGGTGGATCTGTTTTAATACTATATCATTTTGTTTCTTTGAAAAAACCATTACTTCTACTTTCTTGATGTTTAGGAAGAGGATTTCTCTTTACTTTTTATGTCACTACTACATTCATTAATTCTCGTAGATTTTCCTCACTTTTAGCAATCGGAATAGTGTCATCCGCATATCTTAAATTATTTATGTTATGTCCTCCCACCGATATTTTTGAAATATTAACTATTATGCGCATTATGTTTTCACTGTATAAAGAGAACAGGTCTGGTGAAAGTACGCATTCCTGTCTAACTCCTTGTTTTATTTGTTGAACGGGGCCGAATTCATTTCTATTTCTACTCTTATTGCTGCTGTTTGTTTCCAGTACATGATCTTGATGATTCTTAAATCCTTACTATCGATGTTCAAATTCTCTAGCATGTGTATAACCTCATTATGTTTAACTTTATCAAATGCCTTTGTGTAGTCTATAAAACAGAGGTACAGATCTATTTTCACCTCTATATACTTCTCTATTAGTGTTCTCAAAATGTATATAGCATTATTGGTACATTTGCCTTCTACCAAGTCACATTGTTCTGGATTTATTTCTGTTTTTATTTTGTTTCTCACTTTTCATGATGATTCTGAGAGGTATTTTTGTTATTTGGCTCATGAGACTGATTGTAAAGTGTCCTTAATATTCTATGATCCCTGGTTTCTTTGGTAAGGCTATAAATATGAATCTCATTGGCTTCGCTATTCAGAAATGTGATGATTATTTATACTTTAAAGTCACCTAAAGCTACTAATACCTCGAATGTGATATTGTCTTATCCTGTGGGCTTTGCCATGTTTCATGTGCCGTAGGGCCTCCCTTACTTCTACTGTGAGTATTGATGAATCCTAGCCGTTATCTTACATGTTTACCTCGGGTCTGTTGTCATCATAAAGTTCTTTGATGTATTCCGACCATCTCTGTACTATATGCGATTTTTCCATTAATACTTGCCCTGTCTTAGATTTTAGACAACGGTTACTAAACTAGATACAATATAAAAATGACGAAACTAGGAAAAGAGTATGTATACTATCATATATTGAACATATCAAAAGACATCAAGTAAAATGGATTGGTCATCTTATAAGAATGAACCCACACCAATTAATCAGAGCATTAAAAAAAAATAATTTCTGACATAAATCCAAAGATAGACCAAGAAAACAGTGAATAGATAACACCAAGATAACCTTGAACACCGACTCAGCGCAATCAAATCGACACATGGAGAGTAGGCTGTATGGAATGGGGTTTTCTGTTAAAAACTCACTGTTGGGTGATATTTAGAATCGTTGATCGATAACTGAGACTTCCGCCTCTACGTTAAACTACAAGTGTGGATACTATCAGCCATCAGTCACCTGGGGAAATACAATAGACAATTAAGTAACAACCAATAACTAGAAATAAGCACAAACAAAACGAGCAATACAATGGGATGATCTTCACATCGCACGTGAAGAAAAAAGTACTTACGTAGAACACATGTTTTTGAAATTTTCAGTTGAACACGACGGGCTATCATTTAAGGGTTTGTGAGTTGTAAACACGAAAACATACAAATGACAAAACACAAGACATTTTTAACGTTTCGAACTGTTCGGTCTTTCTCAAGAATATATTTAAAAAAACAGTGAAAAACTGTGAAATCAGTAAACACAGTTAACATGTAAACAATACACAGTTGGTGTGTATGTGGAAATATGTAGTGGAAGCGAGTTTTATTGAAAATTAGTCGGGATGTTACAGTAACAAGAGTCTTGGTAGTGTGACGAGTCTTGGAAGTAATTGATTGCAAGGCACAATAGTGTGAGCTAGTGCTGAAGATGATGTTCGTCCGTCGTGATCGACGATGACCAAAAACTCAACCATAATAATAATAACAATAAATAATAAAATAATAAAGTTAATAGTGCGTTTTTAAATGACTAGCAAGTCCAATGCGCGCACAAAATGTTCTTTTACAGAATTGACAACAATAGAATGTATCTGTGTGAGGTTGAGATGTTTCTTCTTTTCTACGTGTCCGCTTCTGTCTTGCAGTTTCTTGTCTGAATTCTTCTGCCGCTAGTGCTCCCGTTCTAATGCTGTAACGCCAAGCCGTTCTATCCTGAGCGAGGCTCTCCCAAGCACCTACGTCAATGTTAAGATGTTTCAAGGATGACTTGAGCGTGTCTTTGAAACGCTTTTTCTGTCCACCAGCTTTTCGAAATCCTGCCTTGAGTTCTCCATAATATATTTGTTTTGGCAATCGCGAGTTCTCCATGCGCACAAGATGGCCTGCCCAGCGTGCCTGCGCCTTCATAAGTATTGTGTGGATGCTGATTGAGGTTGATTTTTCCAAGACCTCGTAGTCTGGTACTTTGTCCCACCAATGGATGTTTAGTAATTTACGTAGGCAGGTAAGATGGAAATGATTTAACTTTCTTGCATGTCTAGCATACACTGTCCACGTTTCGCAGGCGTATAGTAAGGTTGGTATAACAGCAGCATGATATACTTGTAGTTTGGTGGTTGTTCTTATACCTCTTCTGTCCCATACATTTTTGCGTAATCCGCCAAATACAGCACTAGCTTTTGCCAGTCTCTTGTTAACTTCCACATCAATGTTGACATCGCGAGATAGAGTGCTTCCAAGGTAAGTAAAATTGTCGACTACCTGCAGTTTTTCCTTATTGACGATGATGGAAGTAGCAGTATGTTGGCTATTTGATGTTGCTTGGTGCATGACTTCTGTTTTTTTGGTGTTAATAGTGAGACCAAAGTTGTTGCAGGCCTTTGAGAAGCGGTCTATGGTGCTCTGCATTTTTACGACAGAGTCAGCATACAATGCACAGTCGTCAGCATAAAGTAATTCTCTAACAGTACTAGATTTAGTTTTCGTGTTTGCTTTTAGACGACGTAAATTGAAAAGACCACCATCCGTTCTGTAATTGATCATTATGCCTGCTGTTTCATTACTATGGTGTGTTTCCGTTAACATGGCTGTAAATAACAGGCTGAAAAGAGTAGGGGCCAGCACACATCCCTGCTTTACACCATTTGTGACAGGGAATGCAGGAGATACTCCTCCGTCGCAGATAACACTAGCCATCATACCGTCATGAAATTGTCGTATCACAGTGACAAGTTTTGGGGGGCATCCGAACTTTGTAAGCACCTTCCACAGTCCTTCTCTGTTAACGGTATCGAATGCTTTAGTTAAGTCCACAAATGTTGCTAAGAGTTCACTATGTTGCTCTTGTGACTTTTCCTGAATTTGTCGTGCAGAGAATATCATATCAACTGTACCACGACCTGCACGAAAACCGCACTGACTCTCTGGGAGTAGCTCGTTTAGTAGAGAATTATTTAATCTGTTGAGTATGACACGAGCGAGAATTTTACCAGCTATAGACAAAAGTGATATGCCCCTATGATTATCGCAAGACTGTTTGGTACCTTTGCCTTTATATAGGTGCACTATAGAAGCATCTTTTAGATCTTGAGGCAATGTACCTGAGTTCCAGAAAATACCAAAAATGTCAGTTAGTTTTTTAATCAGCAGTGGTGATAAAGATAAATAAATAAATGGGTTGAGAAATGACTAGCGCTGAAGTTGGTTTATAGTGTAAACCTCATACAATAAAACTCAGATAAAACTAATAGATAAAACTCAGGAGAGAGAGCTAGTGCTATCTTGCTGTCAGCGTCACCGAGTGTACATTGAGAGGTCCAGACCAATACTCTCTGGTATCTCTAGTGATGTGACCAGGTCTATATCTGTAAATATCTTCTTGACATCAATAAATACAGAGGCACTTCTTGTCATAGATATAAAATGTCGTTTAATATGAAAAAATAACACAAAATGCTACCAATGTCAACAAAAAAAACCATCTTATCCAAAGTATCTTCATTCCAGCCCTGTGCTACCAATGTCAAACATGGTCCTTAACAACAAACCATAAGAGACAACTGGTTACAACAGGGATGAGATGTCTGAGAAAAGCCACAGGAGTGACCAGAAGACACAGAATTAGAAACGATGTCCTAAGAGAACGAGTGGGTGTCATATCAATTCTACAATACATACCAAACCAACAAATACAATAGTTCGGTCATCTGGAAAGAATGTCGTGTGATTCATTAGTTTATAAAGCATATACAAATAGAGGAGAAGCAGAAAGTAGAGCCAAGGGTAGACCTAGAGTACGCTGGATCGACAACATCAAAGACACATTACACGAACACCAAATAACATTATCTGAAGCTGCCAAAAAAACGAGAACAAGAACATTGTATCTCCCTCGACACCCGTAACGGGTAAAAGAGGAAGGACAGAAGAAGAAAAAGAAGTTTAATATGAACATCAAGCCAATGGTACAAATCAGCATCAAATTCCGGAATATTTATTATCTCAGCGACGTACAATGGAGAGCATCGATATAAAATAAATGGGGTCTACCCCTATCAGAACCTCAGAGATTCTTAACATTGGATTCCGAGACAACGCTTTATCGTCCCTGCACTTAACAGGTTTGAATAGACGGATTCAATCGACAGGAGGTCGTGGTTAAGAGAGGAAGTTGACGAATGCTGGCATTACCTGTCTTTGGGTTGTCTTTGTGGACAGAAAGGCAAGCATGGGCCGTGACGATATCGTAAAGATATGTGGAACTATTTAGTTCTTGGAGTTATCAGTTTGAATAGACAGAAGTAAATATGTTTGAATTGTTGTATTCACGCTCACAGCAGGCGCTGCTTACTCAAGATCCTATGAAATAGCAGAATAACAAATATAAATGCTTTAAAATAGTATAATACACTGTATGATTGACTTATATCGGACATGTACTTTTAGTGAATGAAAATGGAATGCCACTATAACTATTCATTTATTGTCTTGTCCACAAATGATGTCAGGCTTCGCGTGGAGTTGATGTTTTCTGTCTTAAGATATATTTGTTGCTGTTAAATGATTAGGTTGTAATTTTTAAGTCTCTCTGATTGAATCCTCCCATCCTGTTCTCAGTCTTTCTCGTGGTTTCTATCCGTTCTCTCTGCTGCTGTACTCCTGGATGGCTGGATGTGATGTTACTATTCCCATAAGGTGGCCGAACAGTTGATCTGTTGTCTCTGTATATATTGTTTACATGATATGGTCTTTATTTACTTTCTGATGTGTCATTTCTCATTCGGTCTCTTCTGATGACGTTTATAGCATTTCTCTATAGTTTATAGACGTTTATAGCATTTCGTTTATATCTTTTTATAGGCATTTCATCTCACATGTTGTAATCTTTATCATTGGTGTTTTGTCAGGGGCATGTCTGGCACTGGTAACATAACGATGGAATAAAGATGGTGCTAATATGTCGCCATGTGGAACGCTGAGTTTTTAAGCAATTGTGACGATTTGTATTTTACATCCACTGCAAGCATTAAAATGGTACCAGATGGCAAGAGAAGAAAGAGGGTCCAAGAGAAGCTCTACTGCCCAACAACAACCAACATGCACGAACTATACAGAGTAGTATCATATTGCTCAAACTGGAGAGACTGATTTCTGTCATACGCAACATTTTCAACACTGAAGAAACATAGACACAAGCTTGTTGATCGCCCATCACAAATAATGATATCTTTTTGTTACATTCACTTGTTGACTTTCAGTTTGAGGTATGTATATAAGTTTGTCTAAGACTCAAATGACTATGAGTTTACATACATTATTATTATTATTATTATTATTATTATTATTATTATTAATTATTATTATTATTATTATTATTATTATTATTATTTATTATTATTTATTATTATTATTATTATTATTATTTATTATTATTATTATTATTATTATTATTATTATTATTATTATTAATCTTCTTCTTCTCGTTCGCAGTTTGACATGTCTACACAGCAAGTCCTGTTTTCTTAATAAATGATGCTGTATTTGAAAGCTCCTCAGTGCTCCCATACATCTTTCTGTGGATATCCATCTCTGTGGACCAGTGTTCTTCCCTTAACTGGTTTAGTGTTTTGCAGTCTTGCAGGATATGTTCAGCGGACAAATGCACAGTGGGGATGGGACTAATATTAGTCTATTTAAGTGGCTGTTTAATCTGTTGTGTCCTGTTCTGAGGCGGAAGATAATAACTTACTCTGCTCTGTCGAGATAGTGGTAATTGTCTTTTGGGTGGTTGACTTTCCTGATGGCTTTGATGAGGGTCTTCTTTTCTCGGTAGGTGATTTCTTGGTCTTTTTGTTCCTGTGTTGCTCCATCCTTTGCCAGTCTCTTATTATTATTATTATTATTATTATTATTATTATTATTATTATTATTATTATTATATAATCATCAGATGCCATGCTGGCTGGCGTAGGCGATCACGGATCTCCACAGTTGTCTGTCTCCAGTATTATGTATCAAATTCGTTTTTTTTTCTCTGCCGTGCCAGGTTGCCAAACTGTCTCACGTTATCACCCTCTGACTCTGTTGCCTTTAATCTTGCCTGTTGTGACTAACTCCCTGTCTCGTGAAGTGGCCAAAAAATGAAGATTCAATTTTCCTATATTATTGATTACGGTACCTTTCGCATTTGACTCTTTCAACACCTCCACATTAGTTTTTCTGGCAGTCCATGGTATTCTCAGCATTCTTCTATAGAACCACATCTCTATTGCTTCTAATTTCCCGCTTTCCAGTATGTTTATGTCCAAGACTCGCATCCATATGTTAGTATATGAGTTATATTGGTGGGCATGTGTTCTTTTCCCAGTTGAGGTGGAAATGTTTCTCAGATCGCAACGGCTCCCGGGTCTACCCAGTCTTAAATGGGTACCGGATTAATCCCGGAAGTAAAGACTGTGAGGGAGAAGAGATGGCTACCGCCCTCATTTGCAGAGCCTCTGAAATGTGAGAGCTAACATCTCACACCCCTACGGCATTAATAAATGCTATGGGTTACTTTACTTTTTTTTTAATACCTGTATGAGTTATATAGCACTGCAGAACTCTCTTCCTCACCTTTAATGACAAAGTTATATTACACAATATATCTTTCATTTTTCTGAATTTTGCTTTTGCCTACACTATTATATATATATATATATGGTCACGACACTACGACTCCACTTCGCAAATGCGCATCTTGCACCAGTAGAAGAAATATGTACAGAAAATACAAATAAACAACAAAATAACTTCATTCATTATTTTTTTTTTACTGTTGTGTTTTTACGTTGGTCACTATATACTTGGAACACTGGCCAAGGCCAATCACGACATGCACGGAAATACTCGGTCATCTGTACTGTCAGATCTGGTATACTGAAGCGAGGTCATGATCAATGTCATCCAGGGTGACCATGTTACCTGTTTACACGAACTTCCGAATCCAGGATATTCTGTATTAAAAATGGTGTCATAGAAATATTTCCCTGTTAGAGATTCCTCTCTGGGTAGGAAACTTATCTCATGGGATCTCTCATAACTTTATCAAGCTCACTGGGGTCTTCGATCGAGTACGGCAAGTATGTTTATGTAAAATTATGGATGGCTGAAGTACATTACAGTTCTCCGCTGTGACCTTTGCTCTAGTGTTGAGGTGTTACCTGACTTTTGTTGTGTGATTTGGCAAGCTCACGGGTAAGTACTTAGAGTAATGTTAGGATTAGAAATAATATTTCTAATGTGTGCGCGCACCTCGCTCCGTGTATAGCGGGCAGAAATACTGATAGCTCACCACAAATAATAGGAAATTGTAAAAAATGTGTAAATTGGAAAACAAAAAGATTATACATAAGTTCGTCTGTGTCTAGAGTTGAACTGTGAGATTGTCGGGATGTGACGTCACGGCAGCCATTATTTTGATTGGTGTTACACGGGAATCCATGACGCTGGATAGTTAAAGTTGTCAACAGTGTGCTATTTATAGCACAACAGAGAACTATTATGTACTTTCACCTTATGGATTTAAATTTTGAAAGAAATATAATAGAAATCATTGAAGCACAATACATTGAAGAAATCATTGAAGAAATCATTGACAAATTAGCAAACATAACACATTGTTTCACTAGCTTTGCCCGTGACCATCAGAGATATAAGACCTAACTGCTAAACGTTAACATGACTTCATTCGTTCGGCACGTTTTTGATTATTTTCATTTTTTCCATTGAGCTACTATTTATGTACTTGGAGTAGCCTTAGTTATTTTTGGCTTGAAATTCCAAGTATAGTTTTCTTTTTCTTCAACGTTCATTCTCAAACTCCCGCTAGATCTCCTTTGTAGCAGGACCATCGTCCTTCTAGATTTCCAGCAGGATGTAGTCCAGAGAATGGAAATGTGTTGTATCGCCGATTTATTTGCGTTAATGGCCTGACACACTAGTTTTCGGCGCGGATTCTAAGTATATAAATATTGGCAAACGAAAAACACGAGAATAAGCAATAAAAGTTACAAAAGAAGGCCTCATTAATTCATCTAAATGGTCTGTTATTACTCTGTCGATAGACACGCGTTGCCTTCAAACTTCTTCTTCTTCTTCAGCGTCCATTCTCAAACTCCCGCTGGATCTTCCTTGTAGCAGGACCATTATTCCACTAGATTTCCAGTAGATTGTAGTCCAGAGAATGAAAATGCATTGTGTCGCCGTTTTATTTGGGCCACTATGTCCTGACACTTCGGCAGTGCCCTCAAACAAATATTATCTGATTAACTGTCTAATTATTTAACGATATTTTTTGCATAAATTTTTATATTTCGTTAGACACATTAAATATATACTTTATATTTGTGCATCATGTCTATTTTTTCTAAACCAAAGAAATCCTGTAATCTTTGTCGGCATTGACTGTAAACATCTTCAAATATGCGCGTGAGTCGCTATTTGCCAAGTAGACAAATAGTTTAATGTTTATAGCAAATACACGAAAACAATCTACTGTATTTAAAGAAAAATAAAATTAATAGGGAGGTCTACGCCATTTAAAATTCATACACAAAATGTCAATTATATGCGTTATATATTTACAGAAATACATCATTTTGAAGTTGAGTAAAGCTAGTGAAATGTAATATAGTCATGTTTCAATTAATGGTGATATTGGAACCATTTCCAATACGACTATAAGGATTCGACAAGGATGCATATTGTCACAAGTGTTATTCAATAAGGATTCGACAAGGATGTATATTGTCACCAGCGTTGTTCAATAAGGATTCGACAAGGATGCATATTGTCACCAGTATTGTTTAATAAGGATTCGACAAGGATGCATATTGTTACCTGTGTTATTCAATAATGATTCCACAAGGATGCATATTGTCACCAGTGCCATTCCATATATTAATGGAACACATCTTTCAAGAGACACTACAGAACCATGAAGAAACAATTTCAATCAGTGACCGCTCTCCTTTTTGCAGATGGAATTGATTTTATGGCTGACAGTGATCCCTCTACGGTTTGCTGATGGAATTGATTTTATGGCTGGCAGTGATCCCTCTCCCGTTTGCTGATGGAATTGATTTTATGGCTGGCAGTGATCCCTCTCCGGTTTGCAGATGGAATTGATTTTATGGCTGGCAGTGATCCCTCTCCGGTTTGCTGATGGAATTGATTTTATGGCTGGCAGTGATCCCTCTCCGGTTTGCTGCTGGAATTGATTTTATGGCTGGCAGTGATCCCTCTCCGGTTTGCTGCTGGAATTGATTTTATGGCTGGCAGTGATCCCTCTCCGGTTTGCTGCTGGAATTGATTTTATGGCTGGCAGTGATAAAGAACGCATGATTTTCCCTTCAGTGCCAAGAAACTTATGATACTCACATAGGAAAATCAAGACTTCAATGAAACACATAATATCAAAGACCTTCTGAATACAGACTTGCAGTGAGGACAACACTCAGTAACGTTGAAAGGGAAATTTTGTGTATTCTGGCTATCATTATCCCTTGACCAAGTTCGCAGTTATCACAGACGCCCTTCGCTGCAAAGACGTCTCGTATCTGATCTAAAGTACTAAGTAAGCATTGTGCCAAGTAAACATATCGACGGGTAATTTTCAGCAGAAGAATTATAACGGCACCGGTGGGAGGTGACAGGACGGTTAAAATATGGAACTGGAAGTATCTTAGAGTAACTGAAACACAGACAGGGTATGTTTTGTTTGTTTAGTAACGATAAGCAATACGGCACGAGGAAATGCGGAGGTATGCAAACAACTTGTCTAAGGTCCCATGAAGTTCTAGTTATTTGGACTAGTCTTTGTTTTAAAATCACAGTTGAGTGCCTAGTCTAGTACTATAGGGTTAGGGTTAGTCTAGTCTAGTGTTAGGGTTAGTCTAGTCTAGGGTTAGGGTTAGTCTGGTCTAGTACTATAGGTTTAGAGACGATCTAGCAGTCTAGTCTAGTACTATAGGTTTAGAAACGATCTAGCCGTCTGGAGCTAGTACTATAGGTTTAGAAACGATCTAGCAGTCTAGTCTAGTACTATAGGTTTAGAAACGATCTAGCCGTCTGGAGCTATTACTATAGGTTTAGAAACGATCTAGCAGTCTAGTCTAGTACTATAGGTTTAGAAACGATCTAGCCGTCTGGAGGTAGAAGCTGACACTTTGTTTAGACGATCGAGTAGCCTGGTAGTAGAGGATGACTATATAATTTAAACTATCCATTAGTTTGTAATTAGAAGATCGCACTATAATTTAGACGATCCAGTAGTCTGGAAGTAGAAGATGACAAGATAATTTATTAAACCACTTAATCTCATTTCTAAATACTGAAATCGGACACGTGACATTGTCATATGAACATTTTTAAATGAATGTAAGCAATTATTTATTTTTTACAATTTTTTTATTTTTTATCTCAAAGGCAACAATTCTTACTTCTGCTAGTTCTTTCTCCATGTTTTTGAGCCATAGTCCTACATTAAAGTATTTTTGCCAACTTTCATTTTCCATATCATATCTTCTTCTTCATCGTTCATTCTCAAACTCCTGCTGGCTCTCCCTTGTAGCAAGACCATTTTCCTACTAGATTTCTAGCAGGATGTAGTCCAGAGAATGGAAATGCGTTGTGTCGCCGTTTTATTTGCGCCAATGGCCCGACACATCCGTCTTCGGCGGGATATCATATAGTTTAGGGCTCACTCTCAAAGTTCCACCGGATCACTCTTGTAACAGAAAATTGGAAAATAGGGTCTACAGTATTAATATATGTATGGAGTCCAGTATTAATATATGTATGGATTCCAGTATTAATATATGTATGGATTCCAGTATTAATATATGTATGGATTCCAGTATTAATATATGTATGGATTCCAGTATTAATATATGTATGGAGTCCAGTATTAATATATGTATGGATTCCAGTATTAATATATGTATGGATTCCAGTATTAATATATGTATGGATTCCAGTATTAATATATGTATGGAGTCCAGTATTAATATATGTATGGATTCCAGTATTAATATATGTATGGAGTCCAGTATTAATATATGTATGGATTCCAGTATTAATATATGTATGGATTCCAGTATTAATATATGTATGGATTCCAGTATTAATATATGTATGGATTCCAGTATTAATATATGTATGGATTCCAGTATTAATATATGTATGGAGTCCAGTATTAATATATGTATGGATTCCAGTATTAATATATGTATGGATTCCAGTATTAATATATGTATGGAGTCCAGTATTAATATATGTATGGATTCCAGTATTAATATATGTATGGAGTCCAGTATTAATATATGTATGGATTCCAGTATTAATATATGTATGGAGTCCAGTATTAATATATGTATGGAGTCCAGTGAACGGAAATGCCGTGTATCGATGCCGTATATCGCTGCCGTGTATCGCTGCCGTGTATCACTGCCGTGTATCACTGCCGTGTATCGCTGCCGTGTATCGCTGCCGTGTATCACTGCCGTGTATCACTGCCGTGTATCACTGCCGTATATCGCTGCCGTGTATCACTGCCGTGTATCGCTGCCGTGTATCACTGCCGTGTATCACTGCCGTGTATCACTGCCGTATATCGCTGCCGTGTATCGCTGCCGTGTATCACTGCCGTGTATCGCTGCCGTGTATCACTGCCGTGTATCGCTGCCGTGTATCGCTGCTTTGTATTGTTGTCTTCCTTGCAAAAATTGTTAAAACCCTTCTACCCCTTCCCCCTATCGAACATTTGAACATAATACATCAATTGAGTACTTCCTTTTACATTCAATACCTTGTGGCGTTTAAAAATACAAAAAATCCGGGGGGGGGGGGAGTGATTTCTCGCCTGCACGCCCTCTCCTCCAGTCGATCAGACAAGATGTAAATGAATACATGAGGAACGAGTTAAGGGAGCTAAGGACAGCAAGGAACTGGTAAGGAACAAGAAAGGAACTGGCCACCCCACTTAATAGTTGTTGCGGCTTAGTAAATGAAGTTATCTTCATTCCAGAGGGGTGGTTGCTGTCGTGGAACTTACCTTTATCTTGTGACATTAGTTTTCATGTCTTTCCACAGTCTTTTATTTAGGGCGCTGTCAATTATTCTCATTGATGCTGGCGTAAAAAGATCAATCATATCAAACATTAGGGGCAGACAGTCAAGGTTTCTAGGGCATGTGCTGAGAAGAACACAGCTTGAACACCTAATAATCACTGGAAAGATCAAAGGGAGAAGAGATAGGGGTCGACAAAGAGAAAAGTTACTAGATGGGCTTGTATCGTGGCACGGTAGAAGCTCACCAACCGAGCTTATTGACAACACAAGAGAAAGAGAGTTGTGGAGAAACATGATCGCCTACGCCAGTCGGCATGGCACTTGATTGATTGATTGTCAATCATTTCCGATTCCGATATTCTCCCATGCCATTGTGCTGGGTTGTCAAGAATCTTCTCTCGTGGTCTTTCCCTACCTCGTTTTCTCTTCAGCTTGTCTGTTGTTACAATGTGTTTTATCTTTCCCCTTCTCATGTGATGTGTCCACAAAATGTGGACTGTCTCTTTCTGAGGCGGGTAAGCAGCTTTCTTTTTGAATTTACTTATTTCAAGATATCTTCATTGCACCTTTTACTGTCCATGATGTTCTTAATGTATTCATTGGAGATTTATTTCCTCACCTTCATCCTATGATGCCAGCGACAACAGTAGAAAAATGGCTGTTTTAGTGGTTTATTGGCAAATTAAGTATATTTAGTTGGCTGTTCTAGTGGTTTATTGGCAAATTAAGTATATTTAGTTTCCGCTTTTAGTCGCTTATTGACAAATTAAGTATATTTAGTTGGCTGTTTTAGTCGCTTATTGGCAAATTAAGTATATTTAGTTGGGTGTTTTAGTGGTTTAAAAATATTTTTTAGAAAACCGACTCCCTTAACAAAGTCGTAACTATGATTCTGTATTAACATGCTAAGTATATTGTGTTTTTTACTGGAAACTCTCCGGTAAGCAGGGCTGTCTGGATGATTATATTTTTATCCTCTTTTCACCAAAGAGTGGGGCTTTCAGTCCATAGATATACCGGGTTAGGGGAGGGGGGAATTAAACCTCGACCAATCACCAAATAAGACCTAGCAGCAGTATCAAAACAAAGTACACTCAACCATCTGATGTTTTTGACTATTGCCACGCATTTAGTTGGTCACTATTTATATATTGTGTATTGCCCGGATGTCGCCTGCCAATGTCGACCAATGAAATTCACGGAAATAATCAAAGACATGATCGAAAAGGCGTGACTGAATTCTGTTGGTAGGTCTCCTTTTTGATATAAGTCCCGGTTAAGTAGACGGGCAAGACAAAATGCATCACTATAAACGAGATATAAGTAGATGTTCTTTTTATCGATATCCAGAAATTTTGATCAATATAGCTTTTAAATCCTTTTTCTGAGACGAGAAGGTTTATCCAGATCTTGATCTCGTATCCAGAAGACTCAAACTCCCAACATGCCAACGTGTTGCATGGAACAGAGAGGGAAGCAAAGAATAGCACCACTGTACACCTTCCATGCATGTCACAAGAGGGGTCTAAGTAAGTCATGGATTAAACTCTGTGACAGCCAGTTCAGGTCTCTAATAAGTAGGTCATTGGTTAAACTCTGTTACAGTCCAGGTTTCTAATAAGTAGGTCATGGATTAAACTCTGTTACAGTCCAGGTCTCTAATAAGTAGGTCATGGGTTAAACTCTGTTACAGTCCAGGTCTCTAATAAGTAGGTCATGGGTTAAACTCTGTTACAGTCCAGGTCTCTAATAAGATTTAAAAAACTATATTGCTCGTAATTTTCTGGGGATCTAAACAAACGTATATTATCATTTTGTATTTCGTAATACTTTAACAAAATATTCACAGAAAATTTTTCACTGGGCAAAGATCACATAATACTTTAACATAATACTTTAATATAATGTTCACACTGGGCAAAGATCACATAATACTTTAACGTAATGTTCACAGAAAATTTCTCACTGGGAAAAGATCACAGGACAATGACCACATTCCTCATTGGGCAAAGATCACATTTTCCCCAGGATAATGACCACATTCCTCACTGGGCAAAGATCACATTCTCCGCAGGACAATGACCACATTCCTCACTGTCAAAGATCACATTTTCCCCAGGACAATGACCACATTCCTCACTGGGCAAAGATCACATTTTCCCCAGGACAATGACCACATTCCTCACTGTCAAAGATCACATTTTCCCCAGGACAATGACCACATTCCTCACTGGGCAAAGATCACATTTTCCCCAGGACCATGACCACATTCCTCACTAGGCAAAGATCACATTTTCCCCAGGACAATGACGACATTCCTCACTGGGCAAAGATCACATTTTCCCCAGGACAATGACCACATTCCTCACTGGGCAAAGATCACATTTTCCCCAGGACAATGACCACATTCCTCACTGTCAAAGATCACATTTTCCCCAGGACAATGACCACATTCCTCACTGGGCAAAGATCACATTTTCCCGAGGACAATGACCACATTCCTCACTAGGCAAAGATCACATTTTCCCCAGGACAATGACCACATTCCTCACTGGGCAAAGATCACATTTTCCCCAGGACAATGACCACATTCCTCACTGTCAAAGATCACATTTTCCCCAGGACAATGACCACATTACTCACTTGGCAAAGATCACATTTTCCCCAGGACAATGACCACATTCCTCACTGGACAAAGATCACATTTTCCCCAGGACAATGACCACATTCCTCACTGGGCAAAGATCACATTTTCCCCAGGACAATGACCACATTCCTCACTGGGCAAAGATCACATTTTCCCCAGGACAATGACCACATTCCTCACTGTCAAAGATCACATTTTCCCAAGGACAATGACCACATTCCTCACTGGGCAAAGATCACATTTCCCCCAGGACAATGACCACATTCCTCACAGGGCAAAGATCACATTTTTCCCAGGACAATGACCACATTTTTCAATGGACAATGATCACACCTTTCCCAGGAGAATGACCACATTTTCAATGAACAATGGTAACATATTTTTCACTGAACAATAACCACATTTTCCACTAGATAGTGACAACAATTTTCACTGGACAATGACAGCATCGTTTACTGACAATGACCACATTTGTTTCACTGGACAACGACCATATTTTCACTGGACAACGACCATATTTTCACTGGACAACGACCATATTTTCACTGGACAACGACCATATTTTCACTGGAGAACGACCATATTTTCACTGGACAGCGACCATATTTTCACTGGACAACGACCATATTTTCACCGGACAATGATTGACCACATCTTTCACTTGAACAAAGCGGACATTTTTCACTGGACAATTACCACATTTTGGACAATGATCACATTGTTTACTGGACATTGAAAACATTATTTTTTCACTGGACAAAGGCGACAATTTTCACTGTAAAGTAACCACATTTACACTGGACAATGAGCACAGACAGGAATATAACACTGAAGTTAACACTAAAATATATGTATATACACTTTACTGTTTTATTTACAATTATATCAGCTTTGCATATGAGAATATCTCAATGAATCAAATATCGTTCAAATAGACATTTAATATACATGGCTCAAATATCGTAGAAAGATATTTCATATACATGGCACAGATATCGTACAGATAGACATTTAATATAGATGACTCAAATATCGTACAGATAGACATTTCATATACATGGCTCAAATATCGTACAGATAGACATTTCATATACATGACTCAAATATCGTACAGATAGACATTTCATATACATGACTCAAATATCGTACAGATAGACATTTCATATACATGGCACAGATATCGTTCAGATAGACATTTCGTATCAGTCAGTTCCTCTTTTGTCAATTTTAGCACATAGGGTGGATGTCATAGTTCTCCATGCTTGTCGGTCAGTTGCTAGGGATTGCAGGTCTTGTGCATTTATACCTGTTGATTTTAATTCATTCATAAATGTTCTTCTGGGCGTTGTTTTTGGTCTTCCGCTTTCTATCCCGTCTGGTGTCCACATGAAGGCTTGTCGTGGAATTATGTCTTCCATTTCATATACATGACTCAAATATCGTGCACACAGACATTTCATATCCATGACTCAAATATAGTGCACACAGACATTTCATATACATGACTGAAATATCGTGCACACAGACATTTCATATCCATGACTCAAATATTGTGCACACAGACATTTCATATACATGACTCAAATATCGTGCACACAGACATTTCATATACATGACTGAAATATCGTGCACACAGACATTTCATATACATGACTCAAATATCGTGCACACAGACATTTCATATCCATGACTCAAATATCGTGCACACAGACATTTCATATACATGACTCAAATATCGCGCACCCAGACATTTTATATCCATGACTCAAATATCGTTGAAATAGACATGTGATAAATGCATGACCTTTCAAAATATAAAACTTAGTGACTAATTGAAAATTAAGCTTTCCTAATATCTTATTTGACTATTATCGTGAATTTTATTGGTCAGTATCATTATACTAAGAGATGTTCTTCAAGGTAACGGTGGAGAGTGAAAGAAGACGAGGTGGAGAGAAGAAGGTATTGCTTCAATGATATCAAAGACTGGACAGGATGTGACGTTCTCATCTCATTATGACGATCGAGATTAGAAATGTGTGGAGATGTTTCTGCATCAAATGTCTCAATCAGACATCTCTACGACCTGACCTATC
This sequence comes from Meghimatium bilineatum, assembly GCA_034231615.1. Taxonomy (NCBI): domain Eukaryota; kingdom Metazoa; phylum Mollusca; class Gastropoda; order Stylommatophora; family Philomycidae; genus Meghimatium; species Meghimatium bilineatum. The sequence goes on along the minus strand of CM067310.1, from coordinate 7,995,140 downwards.
AATGAGACATATGTACGACCCTGACATCTCAATCAGACATCTCTACGACCTGACCTATCAATGAGACATCTCTACGACCTGACCTATCAATGAGACATCTGTACGACCCTGACATCTCAATCAGACATCTCTACGACCTGACCTATCAATGAGACATCTGTACGACCCTGACATCTCAATGAGACATCTCTACGACCTGACCTATCAATGAGACATCTGTACGACCCTGACATCTCAATCAGACATCTCTACGACCTGACCTATCAATGAGACATCTCTACGACCTGACCTATCAATCAGACATCTGTACGACCCTGACATCTCAATCAGACATCTCTACGACCTGACCTATCAATGAGACATCTGTACGACCCTGACATCTCAATCAGACATCTCTACAACCTGACCTATCAATGAGACATCTGTACGACCCTGACATCTCAATGAGACATCTCTACAACCGTGATCTCTCAATGTGACATCTCTACGACTCTGACCTCTCAATTGGACATTTCTACGACCCTGACCTCCCAATGAGACATCTCTACGACCCTGACCTATCAATGATATATCTCTACGATCATGTCCTCTCAATGAGACATTGCTACGACCTTGACCTCTCAATGAGACATCTCTACGACCCTGACCTATCAATGAGACATCTCTACGACCCTGACCTCTCAACGTGACATCTCTACGACCCTGACCTCGCAATGTGACAACTCTACGACCCTGACCTCGCAATGTGACATCTCTACGACCCTGACCTCGCAATATGACATCTCTACGACCCTGACGGGTTATGGTTTCTATTATTATTATTATATTTATACTTTTTGTGATAGCCATTTAAAAACAAGGAAACAGGCAAATGAGTTATTCTAGAAGGCAGGTTTTCCTATTGGTAATTAGGTCTTATACCGCAGACCAAAAAGACGATGGACTGACGACATTAGAGATAACATGAATACGTCTTTGGAAAATTCTAGCCAAAAAGTCAAAGACAGAGAAGGGTTCAGGCAGAGAAGGGTTCAGGAGGTTCATTGGGAAGACAGCATTGTGAAGAGAATATGTCACGTGACAACCGTAGACATCCACGATAAAACACGTACAAGAGGTTCTTAAACAGTTCGTGAATTTGTCCTTTTTTAAAATGTGATGATATCCCGTGAATTCATTAATTTAAATAAAAAGGGATGTGTAAGATATAAGTTGCTTTATTATTGTGGCAATTTTCCAACATTTCGTTTGGAAAAAAAACATCACATTATCGGCTCGGTGGCAGAGTTGATTGTCAGCTAACCGCCCATACTCAATTTGTGGCGACTCAAAGTTCAACAATAGTTAAATAGCACAGACTTGTACAAGATGCGTATTAAAATCACGTAGTCGAATATGCCGCGTAGAAGTGGTGACAGTTTGTTTTGTTTTGCGTTCGCTCCATTGTAACCAGCACAGATATCTGTGCGATTTTCGCCGGGAGAGTAATTACGTTGTGCCACCGTTATGCGCTTTGTAGGCGTAGCACATCCGATTTCGGCATGTAAGGGGTGGCAGTGATCACGATCTAAGGAAAGGGAGATAATGGTGCAATCTCTTCGTTTTTTCGACCTTAAGTCAATACCAGCCTACCGTTTCTTATATAAGAAGCACCTCCGAAGACGGATGCGTAGGACCGTTGGAGCACATAAACGTCGACGCAACACATTTCCATTCTCTGGGCTACTCGCTATTTGAAAAAGTTGAGAATACCTGCCATAGATTAATAAAGTGACCCAGAAGCCACGCTGAAGTCGGATATGAAAGAAAAGCAGAAAAAGGTGCAGATATCGCGGCCTTGCTGTAAAATATGCTACATCACATTTCGTTTTCCGGACTAAAAACTGTAAAGGTGTTTGAGAACGAACGCAGAAAAAAGGTAATTACCACTTATTATAGTGTTCCTATAAAGTACATCGACGTCTGTGAAATCTTACGTCTGTGACACCTTACGTTTGTGACATCTTACTTCTGTGACACCTTACGTTTGTGACACCTTACGTCTGGGACATCTTACATCTGTGACACCTTATGTCTGTGACATCTTACGTCTGGGACATCTTACATCTGTGACACCTTATGTCTGTGACATCTTACGTCTGGGACATCTTACATCTGTGACACCTTATGTCTGTGACATCTTACGTCTGGGACATCTTACATCTGTGACACCTTATGTCTGTGACATCTTACGTCTGGGACATCTTACATCTGTGACACCTTATGTCTGTGACATCTTACGTCTGGGACATCTTACTTCTGTGACACCTTACGTTTGTGACACCTTACGTCTGGGACATCTTACATCTGTGACACCTTATGTCTGTGACATCTTACGTCTGGGACATCTTACTTCTGTGACACCTTACGTTTGTGACACCTTACGTCTGGGACATCTTACATCTGTGACACCTTATGTCTGTGACATCTTACGTCTGTAACATATTACGTCTTGCTTTACGTCACATTACGTAATGATTGAGATTACTCTCATGTGATTTATTTAAGATTCTCTCTCATGTGATTTATTTGACGTCTCTCTCATGTGATTTATTTGAGGTCTCTCTCATGGGATTTGTTTGAGATCCCTCTCACGCGATTTATTAAAGATTCTCTCTCATGGGATTTGTTTGAGATCCCCCTCGTTTGATTTGTACCTTACGATGTGAATATATTGTTACCGTTGTATTTGTTATTTAGCACATTCAATTTTCTCACCATGGTCCTGGAGAGTTTCCTAAGATTGTGACAGCCTCCCAAATCTCACGACAAGCGTGGAAAGCCTGTCAACTCTATACCATGATGATTTATCTCCCTATCTGTTCTTTTGGCCTTTGCATAGCCTTATTTCCCTGATTGTCGATTTGGAGGATGGAAACGGTATTTAGTGAACTTTCACTTTGGTCGATTACGAGCGAAGTATTCAGTAGATGACAAACTAATATTGTAGTTAGACGATACATTGTCCACTGTGCCATGGATAATTTTCAATCTGAATATACTGAAGCATCTTGTATTCTAGACATCTTTTATACTGAAACATCTTGTAATCTGAGACATCTTTTAATTTTGTATTGTGAGACATCTTTTATACTGAAACATCTGCTATTCTTGTATCTGAGCTATCTTTTATACTTAGAAATCTCCTATATATTTGTATTCTGAGGCATCATTTATACTGAGACATCGGTTATTCTTGTATTCTAAGACATCTTTTATACTATCTGTTATATTGAGACATCTTATATGCTGAAACATCTTTTATACTGAGACATCTTTTACACTAAAACATCTTATATGCTGACACCTCTTTTACACTGGTATCTTTAAACTGAAACATATTTTATACTGAGGCATCTTTTATACCTAAACATCTTAGTGAAGCATCTTACTTACTGAAACATCTTACTTACTGAAACATCTTACTTACTGAAACATCTTACTTACTGAAACATCTTACTTACTGAAACATCTTACTTACTGAAACATCTTACTTACTGAAACATCTTACTTACTGAAACATCTTACTTACTGAAACATCTTACTTACTGAAACATCTTACTTACTGAAACATCTTACTTACTGAAACATCTTACTGAAACATCTTACTTACTGAAACATCTTACTTACTGAAACATCTTACTTACTGAAACATCTTACTTACTGAAACATCTTACTGAAACATCTTACTAATACATCTTACTTTCTAAAACATCTTACTAATACATCGTACTTACTGAAACATCTTACTAATACATCTTACTTTCTAAAACATCTTACTAATACATCGTACTTACTGAAACATCTTACTAATACATCGTACTTACTGAAACATATTACTAATACATCTTACTTACTGAAACATCTTACTAATACATCTTACTTACTGAAACATCTTACTAATACATCTTACTTACTGAAACATCTTACTTACTAATACATCTTACTTACTGAAACATCTTACTTACTGAAACATCTTACTTACTGAAACATCTTACTTACTGAAACATCTTACTTACTGAAACATCTTACTTACTGAAACATCTTACTTACTGAAACATCTTACTTACTGAAACATCTTACTTACTGAAACATCTTACTTACTAAAACATCTTACTTACTGAAACATCTTACTTAATGTAACATCTTACTTAATGTAACATCTTACTTACTGAAACATCTTACTTACTGAAACATCTTACTTACTGAAACATCTTACTTACTGAAACATCTTACTTACTGAAACATCTTACTTACTGAAACATCTTACTGAAACATCTTACTAATACATCTTACTTTCTAAAACATCTTACTAATACATCTTACTTACTGAAACATCTTACTTACTGAAACATCTTACTTACTGAAACATCTTACTTACTGAAACATCTTACTAATACATCTTACTTACTGAAACATCTTACTAATACATCTTACTTACTGAAACATCTTACTAATACATCTTACTTACTGAAACATCTTACTAATACATCTTACTTACTGAAACATCTTACTTACTGAAACATCTTACTAATACATCTTACTTACTGAAACATCTTACTGAAGCATCTTACTAATACATCTTACTTTCTAAAACATCTTACTAATACATCTTACTGAGACATCTTCTATGATGAAACATCTATACACCAACTTTCATGTTGATAATACTGCAGATTCTAGCTCTGACTGACTAGAGTAAATAAGACCATGACAGTGACACAACCATTGGTATATAAAACCTATGAGAATAGCATAACTATGTGTTGTCCGACCATGACAATATCACAACTATTGGTTTGTTCGATTTATCATTCTCAAGAAAACATTGAATATCTATGAAAATTGACCAGTTAAAAAAAAATAATACCGGGTCAAGCGAATCAGCCATAAGTTGTAACAAGCACACAGGTTACGGATTGTCCAGAAAGTACGGTAACAATTAGAGGTTCGAAAGGGGGGGGGGATGTTTCTGAAAAACAATTTGATAATTGTTTACAGTGTGGGAGATGGGGGGAAAATTGACAATAGTTGACGTCAACAATATTTGAAAAATAATAGTTCTACCCTAATTAATTAACATAAATTTGGAAATTTGCCTACGAATGAGAAATAAAACATAACAGGTTTTGTGTTTACAATTTTGCTTGCCGAGTTTAAATATGCTGACATACTTAAGCGGAGTCCTTAAATTTTTGATAGTTGCTGACATGGGGGGGGGTGGGGGTGGGGGTAAAAATGATTTCAATTTTGTTGACTTAGTTGATAGACGGCACCTTACCTCACGTGACTTGTTTACTTCGTGAATGTAAAGTCGATCGTGTCCTACCTAATCTAAAGTCGATCGTGTACTGGTAAATCTAAAGTCGATCGTGTCCTACCTAATCTAAAGTCGATCGTGTACTGGTAAATCTAAAGTCGATCGTGTCCTACCTAATCTGAAGTCGATCGTGTACTGGTAAATCTAAAGTCGATCGTGTCCTACCTAATCTAAAGTCGATCGTGTACTAGAAAATCTAAAGTCGATCGTATCCTACCTAATCTAAAGTCGATCGTTTCCTACCTAATCTAAAGTCGATCGTTTCCTACCTAATCTAAAGTCGATCGTGTCCTACCTAATCTAAAGTCGATCTTTCCTACCTAATCTAAAGTCGATCGTGTCCTACCTAATCTAAAGTCGATCTTTCCTACCTAATCTAAAGTCGATGGTGTCCTAACAAATCTAAAGTCGATGGTGTCCTAACAAATCTAAAGTCGATGGTGTCCTAACAAATCTAAAGTCGATGGTGTCCTAACAAATCTAAAGTCGATGGTGTCCTAACAAATCTAAAGTCGATGGTGTCCTAACGAATCACAGAAAGACTATACCAATCGTTGGTCAATGCTGTACCCGATGACCCTGGTAATATAACATGCCACTGCAGCCAGGATAAGCAAATAAGATAGCCCAACTCAGTCTCAGAAACACCGTATTTTTAAAACTAGTGTGTCGGACGGGAAACTTCCGATAGTGCACGCGCCGCCGTAGTTGCAACTAGGCAACGCAATTACGGAAGCCCCGTATTTAACTGTGACTTTCGTCAATTATACAGTCCTGCTTACTCTTTGGGAATCATCCTTCTAAAGTGACACATTTCACGTTTCCAGTGATTTGCTTTAGTCAGTTTGTACATACTTTGTATCGAAATTCCGGGAAGTCAAATGTTTCAATTTAAAAGAACAGCATCCACTTTAGCCCACATGTACATGTATTGTCGGTGGTCACGATTTATTGAAAAAAAACGAATACGTTTTTTAACGGATAGTAAAACGAAATCGATTACAAGGGGCAGACAAATTTGAGTTATTAATAGTTTTCAGCGGTATTTTCCCGTGGCTATAATTACAATCAGTTATTTACAAGGGATGTATGCGTGAGGTTCTCAGTGGGTAGGGCGAACATTGGGGTGGGGGGCCCTCTCAGGTGCGTGGCGCGCATATCTGTGTATCAGTCAGCAATTCACGCTTTTAACATACGCACTACGTCTCTATCGGTCGAAGGTGCTCAAGAAACTTATGGTAGCCATTAAAAAAAATCTAGAACTAAGCTAGCAGTCAATGACATGACAAAATTTAACAAAATTTCGGAATCGCGCGTATTTTATAAAAAGTTGTAATAGTGATAGTTAATCAAGCATGAAACAAACATTGTTATATTTTACATATGGATATACTTGTTGATTTCATGTTACATGCGCATAGATTAAGTGAAATCATTCAATACAATATCGTTGGTCAAGGCGTATATGTTATCGAACATGCAAATTATTCCTACATGAGCCTATAATACATTATGTCGATTCGCCATTCATATAATCGATTATTCAGATCCTTCCTTTATTTATACTAATATTGAAGGTCCTTCATTCATATAATCGATTATGCAAATTTTTCATTACTATAATAAATTAAGTAGATTCCTTCTTCATATAAATAATTATGCAGATCGTTCCGTCGTCACATGCATTTTATATATTCTTTGTTATTTCAATCAACTATACATGTTCCAATCAATTATACATGTTCCAATCAATTTGGAGTGAATTCAAATCGAATGATAAAATCAGAGAAGAGACACATCAAAATTTCATCACAGATGTTATCAGAAAACGTCGTTGGTCATACATCGGGCATGTCCTACGCGCAGACACCAACAGAATACACCACCAATCTCTTGAATGGATACCTACAGGCAAAAGAGCAAGGGGTAGACCAAAAGAAACACTCAGAAGAACAATATTTAGAGAAAGTAAAACAACCAATATTCATACTATTAAAGAACTGCACATAATAGCTTTGAACAGACAGAATTGGAGAGATCTGACCTCTACCTTATGCGCTAACTTCATCGCAAAAGGAAAATTAATGAATGAATTTACATTCATAAATAATTCAAAATAAGTTTGAAGTGCACATTTATTACAATGTAGAAAGTTATTGTTTTAATCTACAAGCATTTTTGCCAAGCATCTAAGATGGGTTATTTATATTGTGATATTAATAAATAAAGCGAACTCAATTGGCTCTTGGTCTGGATAGAGCATCTTTTTCCTATTGGATGAAACATATTTAAAACAGCACTTATATCAGGCAAGGAATAAAAATGAAAGTTGACTTTGAATTAAATGGCATAGACGGGAGATATTGAAAAAATTTGCTAAAAATGAACTTGTTTCTCTTCAGAAATTAAAAGTAAAATAGTAGATCAATTACGATATTGAAATATCTAAAAGTTCTCTGTGGAAAATTGTAAGAACCGCCGGCTTCATTTTCAGAAAAACCTTAGGCGGCAGGAATATTATTTGTGGAAAGGCACACTTGATTGTTACCTGAAGTAAATACGTGAGACAGATTTGGAGCGGAGAAGCTATGGTATTGATAATGTATATTTGGACAAATTCTGAGTCAATGCTCACCACACAAATACTAAAGAATGGCATTCGGTGGACTGTGAACATAAAAGAAAATTTCCAAACAGCAAAGGCCAGCGAAGTATACTCACGCATATTGGAAGTAGCAACAGCGGCCTAGCCCACGAAGCGGGACTTTCCATTCAAAATGTACAGATGGCAGGGACTATCATACTGAAATGAATGGACATATTTTCAGGCATTGGATGGAGAACAGTCTTGATCAAATTCTAGAAGGACCATCATGTTTAGTAATGGACAATGCTTCCTATCACAATGCAGTATCACAGGAAGAAAAAATACCAAAATGTATCAAATACAAATTAATACGTGGCTTTCTGAGGAAAATGTCCACTTCGACGAAAACTTTTTCTGCAACCATTAACAAAAATCAACCGTCTTGGGATAACCAGATTCGAAATTTTGAGGAAATTATTTTGTGGACAGACCACATAATGGCCCTACATAAATAAGTGTATGTTGAACGCACCGTTAAGTACATATACGGTGGCAAAAAGAATATTGGGGTCTAATGGTAACCGAAGGGCAGACTAACTGCTGTGTATTGAAGTGATGTTTATTATTGTACATACGAGTTTATACAACAATTTGACCTATCAAGTATTTTTTATACGACACGCCTTTGAATGCAACGTTACTTCATAGTAATATGTTTACTGTAATATCTAAAATTTAATCCCACTTATTTGCAATGGACAAAAAGCTTCAAAGAATTTCGCCGACATTCACAATCCGGAGCAGGTATGGACTAAATGATAAACGTGTTTATGAGTTGGATAAAATCTAATATTGCATGCCAAAGATCGTTGTAATCAAACAGACAGTTTCTGAGATATTCTATCGAATGTGTTATTACTAATTTATAAACGGACTATAGCATGTTAGCAAAGTCACGTTATAGCAACTCAGCCAATATAACCAATAAAACATGGCACTGTGGTTACGGATGAATGACTCAGCTAGCTGCTGACGAACAGGTCCCACACTGAGTACATGAGTAAAACATATACATGAGGTCATGAATGACGTCAGAGACATGTGCCAAAGATGGAAACGTGCGTGGCATCAGAGATGGAGTCATACATGACGCTAGAGATGGAGGTATATATGGCGACAAAGATGGGATAACAAACGTCCTCATAGATAGGCGTCCTAGGTGAGTAACACAGATGGATGACATTGTTACTTACACATGTATTTTGTCATACTCGTCTCAATTACTAATATTTATCTTTAATTTACCCATTTATCTCTGCTTGTTTCATTCATTTATCTCTGCTTGTTTCATTCATTTATCTCTGTTTGTTTCATTCATTTATCTCTGTTTGTTTCATTCATTTATCTCTGATTGTTTCATTCATTTATCTCTGCTAGTTTCATTCATTTATCTCTGCTTGTTTCATTCATTTATCTCTGATTGTTTCATTCATTTATCTCTGCTAGTTTCATTCATTTATCTCTGCTTGTTTCATTCATTTATCTCTGCTTGTTTCATTCATTTATCTCTGCTTGTTTCATTCATTTATCTCTCATTCCGTCATCCATCTCTCATTTATTTCTAATAAATCAATTTATCTTTATTTTATCAATTTCACGCTGAAGTCGGATGTGGCAGGCTGAAAGGCGCAGATATCGTAGAAATTTGGTATACCATTACATAATGCAATTCGTTGTGCAGACTACGTCATGCTAGGGAGTGTGAGAATGATCGCAGATGGCGAAGAATATTCATCTCAAGAAGTCGAACCTCTAATTTTCATATATTTCTACTCTTGAAATATGATTATACTTCATCAATCTTCACCTGACATCAATTTCCACCTCAAACATCCGACTCAACCTCAGACATCCGACTCAACCTCAGACATCTATCTCAACCTCAGACATCAGTCTCAACTTCAGACATCCGTCTCAACCTCAGACATCCGTCTTAACTTCAGACATCCGTCTTAACTTCAGACATCCGTCTCAACCTCAGACATCCGTCTCAACTTCAGACATCTATCTCAACCTCAGACATCCGTCTCAACTTCAGACATCCGTCTCAACCTCAGACATCCGTCTCAACTTCAGACATCCATCTCAACCTCAGACATCCGTCTCAACTTCAGACATCTGTCTCAATCTCAGACATCCGTCTCAATCTCAGACATCCGTCTCAATCTCATACATCCGTCTCAACTTCAGATATCCGTCTCAACCTCAGACATCCGTCTCAATCTCAGACATCCGTCTCAACTTCAGAAATCCGTCTCAACCTCAGAAATCCGTCTCAACCTCAGAAATCCGTCTCAATCTCAGACATCCGTCTCAATCTCAGACATCCGTCTCAACTTCAGACATCCGTCTCAACTTCAGACATCCGTCTTAATCTCAGATATCTTAACCTCAGAACCCGTTTCAACCTCCGACAACCGTCTGAACCACAAACATCTCAACCTCAGACATCCGTCTCAACATCAGACATCTCAAATTCAGGCATCCGTCTCAACTCAGACATCCGTCTCATCCTCAGGTATCCGTCTCAATCTCAGACATTCATCTCAACCTCAGATATCTATCTCATCTCAACCTCAGACATCTATCTCATCTCAACCTCAGACATCTATCTCAACCTCAGAAATCTCAGCCTCAGACATTCGTCTCAACCTCAGCCATCTGTCTCATCACAATCTCAGACATTCGTCTCAATTTCAGTAATCTCAGCCTCAGACATCCGTCCCAACCTCAGACATCCGTCTAAACCTCAGACATCTCATCCTCAGAAATCCGTCCCAACCTCAGACATCTCAACCTCAGACATCCGTCCCAACCTCAGACATCTCAGCCTCAGACATCCGTCTCAATTTCAGATATCAATCTCAGATAAACATTCATTTCAAACTCAGACATCCATGTTAAAGTGAGACGTCCGTTTTGCCACATACATTCATCAGACAAGTATCTAGATGCTGAAATTATCCATCAGCCAAACATCTAAACCTCTGTAGAAACGTTATAGTCGTGTAAGACATCTATCAGCCAATCATCTAAACCTCTGTAGAAACGTTATAGTCGTGTAAGACATCTATCAGCCAATCATCTAAACCTCTGTAGAAACGTTATAGTCGTCTAAGTTGATAACTATTCTCTTCCCCCCGTTTATATTTATCGTAGGGTGGAAGGAAGAATCCAAATTCGTTTGTGGGGGTGTGATTTCCTCCTTCTGTGCCGCCTCTGTCATTGCTGTCAGCTTGTCCTATAGTGAGATATACATAAAAATAACTAAAGTACATGGCATTAAATGATTGTTCAATAAATCCGGAAATGATAAAGCAGGCAAGTTTGGAAAGCAAGTATCAAAATAGCAAACACGCACAGCAACAAATGTCTACACATTCAAATAAATCATATACTAGTAAGACCCTTAACCCTTCAGGGCCGTAGTACTGGAGACATCAACACAAAAAGTCCTCCAAACATCTCTATCATCAACCATTCGTGGGGGGGGGGGGGTGTAGAAAAATCACGCACAGACTATTCCTTGATGTTATCAATCCAGGACTTTCTTTGCCCGACTTTTCTCCCTTCAATGTCCCTTGCAAAATAACTTTAGAAAATAAATCGTGTCTCGTTGTATGTCCACACAAACAAGCTTACACAGTTTCAACATTGCTAAATGTGTTTTGTTTTTGTTTTGTTGATAAGCTGCGAATTTGTTTATTTGCTGGTGGACGAATATATTTGTCTTGTGTTCTATATAAGCAATTCTTAACAAACCTCTGTAGCACGTACTCTAAATCCTAAATTCTGGTCTCCATGTCTGCATTGAGGGCCCAACTTTCAAATCCATATAAAAATGTACTTAGCACACGCGATCTAAATTGATTGATATTTACTTTAAATACTTATCTTACTTTTCCAAAACATATTCAACATTGCCATGGCAACCATCGATATATCGAGTCTTAGCTTAATCTCATTTCCAGAGTTGCCTATCTATCTATACGCTGTGGGCCTTGTTTGCCTTGCGGCGTCAATGGTGGAAGAGTTCTCTGGAGATGGCCTTCTTGTGCGCTGTTTGTAACCTTGTTCCTGTGGCTTCTTTGATTTCTGTGATCCATCTTTTACATTGTCTGCCTCTCCCGAGTTGCCATCATCATATATTTGGAATCGGATTTATTTGAAGGTGGCAGCAGATGTTTGTGACCGAAATAATTCATGGGGTCAGCAAAGAAAGAAATGGAGATGAATAGGGAGGAATGGGGATGAAAAGATGGGGGATGGGGATGAACAGATGGGGGATGGGGATGAACAGATGGGGGATGGGGATGAACAGATGGGGGATGGGGATGAACAGATGAATGGTCTATAATGGGAGAGATGTGTTTAGAAATATGATCAGCTCAAATTCTAATGATAACATTAATCATTTTGAAATGTTGAAAACGTGTAGAGGATTGGCGTCACTGTACTCGGGTTGCCCCATATGTACTCTGTCCATCTCAACGAAGCCGCACGTTGCCTGATGAGTGTACCAATCATAGCACGTAACTCCGTAGCTTTACATGATAATCCCAAAAGATATCCGAAAACACCCACTTTATAAACAAGAGGACGCGAGCGGGATTGGAACCTACGAACTCTTGAGCATAGAGTGAAAGGTCTAACCATACCGCCAGGGAGAACCCCCCCCCTTCCGACATTAACCATGGCGTAATTAGTGATCCCAATACTATTTTTTGATTCCGTACCAAACACATGCTACTGAATAAATACTTGAACAGAAACCAACGGCAACACACGCCAGAGTGCTATCTATGTAAACACTATCAGGAAACATTTGATTAACGCTTATGTAACTGTAAAACTCTGGATGATATGAGGACGTGTCTTCTACCTCCAAGACAAGAGAAATAGAACATACTATATAGAACAAATCTGTGAATGAAGAAAAAGATGGTCTTACCTGTAGATGCCTGTTGCCAATTTTCATATTTCTCTGTCTAAGCAGTTCTAATTGTGTGTACAGTCGTCTGAACTCTTCCTGGAGAGAAGACAAGATTTTCTGGACTTATTCCAGTCATTTGGATTGTGTGGTCAGAAGTGGACGTATTCAAGTCATGCAGTCATTTGGATTGTGTGGTCAAAAGTGGATGTATTCAAGTCATGCAGTCATTTGGATTGTGTGGTCAAAAGTGGATGTATTCAAGTCATGCAGTCATTACGATTGTGTGGTCAAAAGTGGTCAGCATTCACAGCAATAAGATTTTGCTGGGTTTTCTTCAATGACGGAACATACCTTCTACATTCACACACATACCCATCTACACTCAAACACATATCATTCTACATTCACACACATACCCTTCTACATTCACACACATGTACTTCCATGGGTTAAACCAAAAAAGGGGGGGGGGAGGTCTTTCTTATAAAAATAAAACTGCCGTGAGTTGGATTGTTGTGACGAAAGATCTCGGAGGAACCCATAGCTGCCATCACACCCTCACAAAATTTCTTATACGAAACAAGATATTTATAGCTAGTAATTACGGAGAATAAAAAAACCCCATAAGCTAAACACAATGTCAGCTGTCCCACAATTATCTTTCAAAACTGGAAACTCTGGAGTTCACCTTGGACTTTACTGAGCTTGCTAGCCGCGGACAATGGACTTGTTCGGATGCTGGTGGAGCAAACTAGGGTTAGTAGAGTTAGCCGCTAGTAGCATACTTAAGGAACATTTCCATATAAAAAGGCTGACCTCGATGAAGAAGTAAAAGATAAACTAGAGGCGGGGAAAGACAAAAAATGTTGGATTGAAGGAGTTACCAACGCCTTGAGAGGTTATATTATGCATGTCATGGTACCAGATGTGGCATAGTCCGAATACCGCCTGTCAGTCAATCATATGACGCTTAACAACAAAATCAGAGGCAACACATTTTTTAAATACAGTAATTAAATTATTTTAAATACAGTAATTAAATTATTTTAAATACAGTAATTAAATTATTTTAAATACAGTAATTAAATTATTTTAAATACAGTAATTAAATTATTTTAAATACAGTAATTAAATTATTTTAAATACAGTAATTAAATTATTGTAAATTGAAACGTTTAATCATAAAAATTTGGTACAAAAATGTGTTTTTTTAATGGAATTTATTTTTAAAGGTGGAAATTTTCTTTACGACTTTATTAAATCTTAAATTCTTGACAGCCGTTGACACGTGGAAAGGGAGGGAGGGAGAGATAACAGAAAGCGTCAAACAATTTTTGACGTAATTTATGGTACAGCCCCCGCGATATATACGTCTGTTCGACAAAGATGTCTGTTCGATGAGTCTGAATAAAAATAGAAAATGGGAATTTGAATTTCTCTATGAGATAGTAAAGAGGGAATATATACAACTAACGTGCAACGGAACTATCAGCTTACAAATCCTTCGCCATCTGCTGAAAGAAACGAAACGCCTAAAATGACACCCATAGTTTACAAGCGTCGGTTGGGATATCGCTAATCAGGGGATGGAATAAATAATATTACATCATGAACAGTTATATCAAGTTGTCGCCCATATATATATATATATATATATATATATATATATATATATATATATATATATATATATATATATATATATATATATATATATATATATATATATATATATATATATATATATATATATATATATAATTTCGAATATTAAATGCAACAAAATACTTCTAACGTTTTTGGAGGTCGTGGTGGCATGATTACCTAACTGCAACCTCCATTATATTTGCTATTCAAAAGCTCTGATGCAGCCAAATTGGGTTTACATCCGCGCTTGAAAGTTTTGTATCTCACCACAGCATTGCCTTGTCTTGTCTTATCCTTGTATGTTTTAAGGCGCCATGGGGAGCCGAAGTCTTCTTTCTTTAGCTAACTGTGATGCTTCTGTCATAGTGCAGCCTTGGTGTTCTAGTCTTTCTCTGATGTCATCTATCCACTCTTCTCTGGGTCTTCCCCTGTTTCTTCTTTCAGATGATCTTTTATTAAAGGCTATCGATGAAATGCGATCTGGTTCCATTCTGATTAGGTGGACAAAGCATTTGATCTTTTATGTGTCTATGTATTCTTTGCTTGATATTGTTTTCATCAGATTTCTTGTTGTTTATTCTATCTCTTTTTGTGACCCCCAGTGCTGCTCTCAGGTACTTCATTTCGCATACAGCGAGTTTGTGTTCTAGTTTCTCTGTCAGTGTCCAGGTCTAGCATTGGTAACACAGTAAGCACTGTGATTTTTAACTTTTCTTTTGGAGATGTCGATGTTCTAGTGTGCAGTGGTGCTAATTGATATAAAACTGCGTTTACTTCCTTACATCTTGTCTCTATTTCTCTATCTAGCCTCCTATCTTCCGAGAACACGCTACCTAGATACTTAAATTCATTTACTTGGTTGAGTTTTTGTTCCGTTTATGTATATCTCCAGCGGGAATTTATTTTTGCAATATCTTCATTGTTTCTGATTTTGGTTTGTAAATTCTCATGTTGTTGATTCCGCAATGGGTATTTAGGTGTTTCTGCAGCTCTGACATATCGTTGTCTATCAACGCCTGATCGTCTGCGAATAGCAATTCGTTAATAATATTACTGTCTTCCTTTTTCCCAGTTCTCTTGTTCAGGTTGGTTTTCTTGTTCTATTGCTTTTATTGTTTCTTTGGTTATTTTGTATATATAGATGTTGAAAAATAGTAGAGAAAATACACATCCTTGTCTAACTCCAGATGTTATTGTGAATGTGTCTGTCATTCCATCTAGTGTTCCTACTCTTGCTTCGCATCTCTTTTTCTTCTTTTTCTGCGTTAGCTCTCTAATAACCACCGGGAATGAATTGTATGATTTCCGTCAGGGAGCGTGAAGCATGTTGTGCTGCTAGTTCCACAGTTGAACTGTTATTTCCACCTCGGTTGGCTCACTGCGTGTACCGGACATCCACGACCAAACACATCCGTGTTTGTCATGCGTTTAATTCGGGCAGTGGATTTCCCTAGCCTGTGACAGCCTGCCTATATGTCGACGGGCGAGCGAGTGTGTAATGACACTTCGCGGAGACGACTGTCGTTTACGTCTATACCGCACAAGGTGTTTAACAGTCAGTGAACTTGCCTCGTGTAATTAGACGTTTTGTGTCTGTGCCCATCAGGTACCGTTCCACCGGAAACTTTTTCTCATCCACAAGTCTGGTTCCGGGTTAGGAAGAGCTCGACAGAAGAATTGGACCCGGGTTCTTTTTTTTTCTTAGCCGAGGTGTCGTTGACCAACATCGTGAACCCCTCATCCAAGTCTGAGGCTCATCAAGCGTTTGGGAGCGTAGCATGTTCTCGAGCTGAAACGACCCTGTCCCATTGTTTGTCTGGGCCCATAGGGTACTGAACCCTTTCTCTCTGCGAACATGTTTCCGATATAGGAAAGCTTGACAGTAGAGTTGGGCCTGGGCTGCTTTCTTCGCTAGGCGCCCTAGATTTGGTCTCTGCCCGTAAGGAGTACAGGTAACTAGAAGCTTGTCTCGTGCTAATAGAACTTGTATCTCGCCATGCATCTGCCTTTTCGTGTCGTTTTCCTTGGCCGCCCTTTTGAATGCTCGGAGTATTTAGTGTCATAGTTTTGTCTGGAGTGTTTAGTGCCATATTTTTTACTGTAGTGTTTTTGGAGGGAACAGAGGTTTTTTTAAAACACAATTGGTTGCATAAATATTTTGCGGTTCCCTATCAGAAGTGGTGATAACCATTTGTTACATCCACTCTTGAAATTCAGCTAGAGTTATGTCCTTGATTATGAGTTCGTGGTTGGATAATAAGCCCTATTCTGGCCGCACAAGTCGTTTGACAATTCCCGCATGGAAGGACCACTGTTGATGGTTTTTAATTTACCAGTGACTTTCTAGCTACTCTCCGCTGTTGAGATGATGCCTTTCTTCTTTTCACATCATGTTGGATATTTTTAACTGTAGCGCGATTTGTAGCTCTATTTTGTGCAAGTTCTTCCCATGTATCTTGATTTAATTCAAAAGCTTTCAGTAAGGTCCATGCATCACTTCCTTTGGCCACCTTTAGAACGTATGCCTTTCTGAAACTCACCATAGGCATGTATCTTTGGCAGACAATGATCTGGCATCCAACATTACCTGCCCAACTAATCTGTTTCTGCATCAAAATAATGTCATAAATAAACAAGTGGTCTCAATACTGAATATTTCAATTTAAAAAAAGCTAACAAAGGTGAAACTAAACATGAAACATTTATTTTGAAACATACATTAACAATTTTTATTTAGACAATTGTTTATAAGAATTTGTTTTTATGAAGTAAAATACACGCAGGATATATCATACAAATCATGTATTATTTTCTTGAGTGTTTCACGGACCAATTGAAAACATCGGGCTTTAAATAAAGGGAAACAACTTAAAAATAGTGAACACAAAAAAGGACCAAGATATAACAGTAGAATTGGTTTGTTACAAAGTAAAATAATAATAAAAAAACTACACCGTGTAATATAGGATTAAGTCATTTGCATTGTGTTCAAGATGTCGCCGGTTCGATTCGGGATTATGACGTGTGAAGATGCAAAAAAAAAAAAAAGAAAATGCAAAAAATTTGTGTGAAAATGCAAAAAAGAGTGATTTTCTTTTTGGGAGACCACTGGGAGATACGAAGCTACGTGCTGTGAGTGTTTCTTTTGACAGGCGTCATTCCGCTTAGTGGAGAAGGTGGAACACATTAGGCAATCTAAGTGCCGTGAAGTCAATCCTCTATTCCTTTTAATGACTTTTTTTTGAGTTGGTCGCGATTCATCAGAACTTCATTTCATACAGAGAAAAAAACCTCACTTCTCAGCTGTGTCAATACTTTTAGACGAGGTTCAGTTCACTAGAACTTCATTTCATACACAGAAAACCTCATCTTTCAGCTGTGTCAATACTTTTAGACGAGGTTCAGTTCACTAGAACTTCATTTCATACACATAAAACCCCATCTCTCAGCTGTGTCAATACTTTTAGACGAGGTTCAGTTTACTAGAACTTTATTTCATACACAGAAAACCTCACTTCTCAGCTGTGTCAATACTTTTAGACGAGGTTCAGTTCACTAGAACTTTATTTCATACACAGAAAACCTCACTTCTCAGTTTTATCGATGCTTTTATACGAAGCGTCATTTGGTCTTCACAGTTGAGACGACAATATCGTATACAACTATAATGTTAATTATTGTGTTAATTATTGTTAATTATTGTGTTAATTATTGTGTTAAGTACTGTGTTAATTATTGTGTTAATTATTGTGTTAATTATTGTGTTAATTATTGTGTTAATTCTTGTGTTAATTATTGTGTTAATTATTGTGTTAATTATTGTGTTAATTATTGTGTCAATTATTGTTAATTATTGTGTTAATTATTGTGTTAATTATTGTGTTAATTATTGTTAATTATTGTTAATTATTGTTAATTATTGTGTTAATTATTGTGTTAATTATTGTGTTAATTATTGTGTTAATTATTGTGTTAATTATTGTGTTAATTATTGTGTTAATTATTGTTAATTATTGTTAATTATTGTGTTAATTATTGTTAATTATTGTGTTAATTATTGTGTTAATTATTGTGTTAATTATTGTTAATTATTGTGTTAATTATTGTGTTAATTATTGTTAATTATTGTGTTAATTATTGTGTTAATTATTGTGTTAATTCTTGTGTTAATTATTGTGTTAATTATTGTGTTAATTATTGTGTTAATTATTGTGTTAATTATTGTGTTAATTATTGTGTTAATTATTGTTAATTATTGTTAATTATTGTGTTAATTATTGTGTTAATTATTGTGTTAATTATTGTTAATTATTGTGTTAATTATTGTTAATTATTGTTAATTATTGTTAATTATTGTGTTAATTATTGTGTTAATTATTGTTAATTATTGTGTTAATTATTGTGTTAATTATTGTGTTAATTATTGTGTTAATTATTGTGTTAATTATTGTGTTAATTATTGTGTTAATTATTGTGTTAATTATTGTGTTAATTATTGTGTTAATTATTGTGTTAATTATTGTTAATTATTGTGTTAATTATTGTGTTAATTCTTGTGTTGATTATTGTGTTAATTATTGTGTTAATTATTGTGTTAATTATTGTGTTAATTACTGTGTTAAGTATTGTGTTAATTCGTGTGTTAATTATTGTGTTAATTATTGTGTTAATTATTGTGTTAATTATTGTGTTAATTACTGTGTTAATTACTGTGTTAATTATTGTGTTAATTCTTGTGTTAATTATTGTGTTAATTATTGTGTTAATTACTGTGTTAATTACTGTGTTAATTATTGTGTTAATTCTTGTGTTAATTATTGTGTTAATTATTTTGTTAATTATTGTGTTAATATTGTGTTAATTACTGTGTTAATTACTGTGTTAATTATTGTGTTAATTCTTGTGTTAATTATTGTGTTAATTATTGTGTTAATTACTGTGTTAATTATTGTGTTAATTACTGTGTTAATTATTGAGTACCTGAATATCTTTCTCTAGGAAGCTCTCATACTCCTCATCTTCTCCTGTACTGTAATCGTTTCGTCCTAGAACATTTGACGTCGAACTCGGGGGCCGTGGTCCCATTGCGTACTTGGAGTTTCTACTTAAACCCGCGGAACTTGATTGTTCGTGACATTTGCCGTGGTATTTATAAACTAAGTAGGCCTGAGAAAAACAAATGTAAAGATATTGTTGGTACATATTTTAACATAATGTTGGCCTATAAGTGTATATTAAAGTATTGTCCAGGTATTTTCATCACATGCAACTGGCGATAGAACAATGCTCCACATAATATGGTATTCTCGGGGGGAAAAAAACTAGTCTGGGAATTTACTGAACAGCCTTAAAAGGGCCACAGTGTATAGAGAGATATTATATTAGATTAGATTAGATTGGATTGGATTAGATTAGATTAGATTAGATTAGATTAGATTAGATTATATTAGATTATATTAGATTATATTAGATTAGATTAGATTAGATTACATTAGATTAGATTAGATTAGAGTTACAGTAATTCAAACAGGAATTCTGGAGGCTTGTTTTTATTCTCATTTCTTCACTCAACACATTTTTCTTTGGATCACAAAGACAATGCCAGAATAAATAAAAAATATACGAAAAAGGCAGAAGCATATATTAGATGTATACTTGCAAAACAGTAGATATGGATGTGACTAAAACTCACCTTTGAGCCGAACAAGAAGGCTAGTGTCACAGTTGTTGTGAGTTGTGTATGAATGAAGAGCACTAGGTATATCAAATCTGGGTTCGTCGGGAAGGGATCTCGTAAAAAAATCCTAAGGGATAAAGAGCACTTCTAGAGACTTTTCCACAATATCAAAATGTGCACACAAAAAACTAGCACGAAAAATCAACTAGGTCCCATGGCATCTGCCGTCGGGGATGAAGATAACTCTTCATGTACTAAGCCGCAGCAACTATTAGGTGGGGTGGCCAGTTCCCTTCCTTGCTGTGTTTTACCTTCCCTAACTCATGCGTCAGGTACTCATTTACAGCTGAGTCGACTGGAGGAGTGGTCGTGTCAAGTGAGAAATCACAACCCGGATTTTTTTTTGAATGTCCGGACGTGGTTTCAAACCCGGCACGCTGTAACCAGATGATAGCAAGCAAGCTCACTATCCACTAGGCTACCGCGCTACTCACAGTATTGCTTATTGTTTATATTTCCTATTGTTTATTCGAAACAATAATTTTTCTAACATATTCACAAACGCATTCCCAAACGTAAACATATTTACATAATCTAAAGCATATATTCGCAATCGTATATCAAAACATATATTAACAAACACATATTTTCCCAAATACATATTCATAAACATATAACCTCAAACATATTTCCACACATATGTTCCTATGTATATTACCCTAGTCGTAAAAATATATTATAAAAAGTATTCGCAAACATATATTAACAATTATATATGCAAACATATATTACAAAATACTATTCCAAAAAGTATTCCAAAACATATATTTTCAAGCACATTCCCAGAAATATTTGCGTATATTTCCAAAAAAATATCCCCAAACACAGTCCAATATATTCTCAAACATAGTACAATATATACCACCGAAGACGGATGTGTCGGGCCATTGGCGTAAATAATACGGCGACACAACGCATTTCCATTCTCTTGACTACATCCTGCTGGAAATCTAATAGGGCAATGGTCCTGCTACAAGAGAGATCCTGCGGGAGTTTGAGAATGAAATCTAATAGGACAATGGTCCTGCTACAAGAGAGATCCTGAGGTAGTTTGAGAATGAACGCTGAAGAAGAACAAAAAGAAGTACAATATATTCCCAAACATAGTTCAATATGGTCTGGCTCTGTGGTGGAGTGATACAGAGCCCGTTTGCGACGGCCAAGGTACCGAATTCGATTCCCGTCACAGGCAATTGTGCATCCGGACAGTTCAGAAAGCAGTGGCAAGCCATTCAACGTATTTATACTGCCTAAAAAATCATCACAGCCAGAAAAATGCTGGGTTGATAGCCACGTCCTTAATAGGATATGATACCAATTTTAAGTCCTATATATTCTCAAACACATATTTCCAAACATATATAACACCAAACATAGTTCTATATAACACCAAACATAGTTCTATATAACACCAAACATAGTTCTATATAACACCAAACATAGTTCTATATAACACCAAACATAGTTCCATATAACACCAAACATAGTTCTATATAACACCAAACATAGTTCTATATATCCTCATCATATATTCCCAAACATCATCATCATCAGGTGCCATGCCCGCTGGCGTAGGCGGTCATGGCTCTCCACAGCTCTCTGTCCACAGTATTATGTATCAAGGTCATTGTTGTTTACTTGCCGTGCCAGGCTGTCAATCTGTTTAATATTTTCCTAAGTTATCGCCCTCTGTCTCTGTTATCTTCAATTTTGCCTGTTGTGACTATGTTCTCTAAAATGCCTGTCTCATGAAGTGGCCAAAAAAAAGAAGATTGGCTTTTTCTTATATTTTTGATTAAGGTCCGTTTCGCATTTGACTCTTTCAACACCTCTACATTAGTTTTTCTGGAAGTCCATGGTATTCTCAGCATTCTTCTGTAGAACCACATCTCTGTTGCCTCCAATCTCCCACTTTCCAGTTTGTTTATTGTCCAAGACTCGCACCCATATGTTAGTATAGGGGGTTATATAGCACTGCAGAACTCTCTTTCTCACCTCTAATGACAAGGTCATATTACACAGTATATTTCTCATTTTCCTGAATGTTGTTTTTGCCTGTCCTATTCTGCATTTTATTTCTGTTGAACATCTTCCATCTGCTGTAATCATTGTACCTAAATATTTGAATTGGTGTACCTGTTTTAATACTATATCATTCACTATGATCTTGCAAGGTGTGTTATTTTGTTTCTGTGAAATAACCATACCTTCTGTTTTCTTGATATTTAGGAAGATACCTTTCTCTTTACTTTCTGTGACTACTACTTTAATTAAATCTAGAAGGTCTCCCTCAAATTTTTCAATCAGAACAGTGGCATCCGCATATCTGAAATTATTTATGTTATGTCCAGCCACTGATATTCCTGGGATATCAACTATTGCACGCATTATGTTTTCACTGTATAAAGAGAACAGGTCTGGTGAAAGCCGGCATCCCTGTCTGACTCCTTGTTTTATTTGTTGAAAAGGGCCAAATTGATTTCCTACTCTTATTGCTGCTGTTTGTTCCAGTACATGTTCTTGATTATTCTTAAATCCTTGCTGTCGATGTTCAAATTCTCTAGCATGTGTATAATTTAGCTATGTTTAACTTTAAACGTGGAAAAATTAATAATGGAAGGTATAGTTGCTCGTAGCAGTGGTACGGGCCGCTCAGGACGACGATGTATAAGTGATATCTCAGATTGTTTAAACATGCCCCTAGCTACTGCAAGTTAACTCGCACAGAATTGTGAGAATATCAGAAGATTCATATAGATTACCCCTTAGAAAGAATTTCATGTGAAATATACAATATAAAATAATTTTTTAGATAACGCGAAAATAAAACCACAAGAAAACAAACAAATAGGCTTGCACAGTGAGGACAGCGACACACAGAAGAAGAATACAATGTAAGATAAATCAGGAAATGGAAGTATATTTTAAAAAATTAACAAGAAAGTAGAGAGATAAATAGAAAGACGTAAAGATACAACATAAAACAACAAAACAGAATAAAACAGAAATAATGGTTGTCTCGAAGAGACATACACCACCAAGATGCAACATAATAATTAACGACACAAAATTAACACAAATTGAAAACGTGAAAAATCTTGGCACTCTGTTAACATCAGAAGGTAGATGCTCAAGTGAGATAAAGAGCCAAACAGCACAAGCCAAATCAGCATTCCAAAATATGAGAACCATTTTGTGCAACGGAAGACTATCAATGCAGACCCGAATTCGAGTGCTGAGATGTTATATCGAACCAATTCTTTTTTATGGATGTGAAACATGGACTGTAAAAAAAAAAAAGATCAAAACGAATTGAAGGCTGAAGAGATGTGGTTTCTGAGAAGAATGATGAAAATACCATGGAAAATTTAAAATATTAATGCAGAGGTTCTCATTGATGCTGACGTAAAAAGATCAATCATATCAAACATTAGGGGCAGACAGTCAAGGTTTCTAAGGCATGTGCTGAGAAGAACACAGCTTGAACACTTAATAACCACTGGAAAGATCAAGGGGAGAAGAGATAGGGGACGACAAAGAGAAAAGTTGCTAGATGGACTAGTATTATGGCACGGGAGAAGTTCACCAACCGAGATTATTGACAACACAAGAGACAGAGAGTTGTGCAGAAACATGATCGCCTACGGCATTTGGCACTGCAGTTGATTGAAAGACACAAAGTAATCTAGACAAAAGGAACAATGCTGACAAATAAAGATACCAAGATAAAAGATACTTGAAACTAAATACCAGTGTACGATTAGTGATTGACAGAATCGACCACGGCACACACCGACAATTCCTATAGTTTTGTCTCCTACAACAGGTTGCAGAGACTTCTAATTGTGTGCTTAATGTCCATGTTTCGGAGCCATACATTAATATAGAATAGACGTATCATGTTATAATTCTTTTTTTTAACGTGATTGTAATTTGTATAGATGTGAATAATTTCCTCATGTCATTGAAGGTACTTTTAGCCATTCCTATTCTCCTTTTAACTTCTTTTTCAAATCTGCTGTCATTTGTGACTATGTGTCCAAGATATTGATAATATTTTACTAGTTGTAGTTTCTCTCCATGCATGTTTATGTTTAGCTCTTGTTCTTCTGTGACTTTGCTGATTATCATGCTTTTTGCTTTTTGGATATTTATATCCAGTCCATGTTCTTTACTTGAATTAACACTTGATATAGTAGTCTTTGTAGTTCATGTTCACTTCCTGCTAAAGGGAACAACAGTGTCATCTGCATATCTCAGGTAGTTTATTTTTTTGTACTAATTGATCTGAGTCCTGACATTCAAACGCTTAACTGAAGCGGTTAACTGAAAAGGCTCATCTTTGGAATCAGACAAGGATACCCTCAGATGACTGAATCTTGGTTACATACGTTCTTCTTTAGAATACAACAGTGCAATCCTGACAACATGTTCCAAGACAAATGTAGAATCTATAGAAAGAGTGTAGAACAATGCCCAAAGCCTTATTAGTGGAGCAACTTGGTTTGGGTTCATTGCCATAAGGTGTCCGAACCATTTTACTTGTTGTCTTTCAATATTCTGTCTAAACCTGTTCAATACCTTAATAACAGTCTCGTCCGCCACATCACCATCACACAAAAGACGAACCAATAAGGCAATTCAAAATGTCCCCCTTATTGATTATCATATATACTCCCGTGAAGCAATTCTGCTTATATAGCTCTTGAATTTCACAGAATATTTAAATAAACGTGTATTGAAAAAAAGACCATTACTAGAAAATAGCAACATTAGTGAACAGAATCAAGAACAATGAGCACACTTGAAATTAAACACAAACGAAAACAAAACTTATTAAATAAAGATATGTATCTTCTTCTTCATCGTTCATTCTCAAACTCTCTCTCTCTCTCTCTCTCTTTGAATCTCTCTTGTAGCAGGAGACATTCTCAAACTCTCTCTGAATCTCTCTTGTAGCAGGAGACATTCTCAAAATATCTATGAATTTCTCTTGTAGCAGGAGACATTCTCAAACTCTCTCTGAATCTCTCTTGTAGCAGGAGACATTCTCAAACTCTCTCTCTCTTTGAATCTCTCTTGTAGCAGGAGACATTCTCAAACTCTCTCTGAATCTCTCTTGTAGCAGGAGACAATCTCAAAATATCTATGAATTTCTCTTGTAGCAGGAGACATTCTCAAACTCTCTCTGAATCTCTCTTGTAGCAGGAGACATTCTCACACTCTCTCTGAATCTCTCTTGTAGCAGGAGACATTCTCAAACTCTCTCTGAATCTCTCTTGTAGCAGGAGACATTCTCAAACACTCTCTGAATCTCTCTTGTAGCAGGAGACATTCTCAAACTCTCTCTCTCTCTCTGAATCTCGTACAAGGAGACATTCTCAAGCTCCCTCTGAATCTCTCTTGTAGCAGGGCAATGGTCCTACAAGATTTACAGAAGGATGCAGTTCAGACAATAGAAATGAGTTCTGTCGCCGTTTTCTTTGCGCCAATGGCTCGAAACATAGGTCTTCGTCATTATACATATATGTAAACCAAAAATAAAGAAAAAAATAAAGTTTATCAACATTATTAACCATCATCATGAGTGTAACTTACAGTGATACATTTATGAATAAAGACAGCAGGAATTCGTTGTATATAGCCCAGCTTATAAACCTGCTCTCATTAAACTCCGACGGTGCCTTCCTGACAACAATGCAGAGCCGGACACCCCATAGGAGAAATAGAAGTTCCACTGCGGAGATAAACGTTTAACTCATGACAGCGATGTTGGTGATGAGGAGGATGCTGATAATGATATTGGTGATGAGGAGGGTGTTGATAACGATGTTGGTGATGAGGAGGATGTTGATAACGATGTTGGCGATGGTGACGATGATGATGATGATGTTGGTGATGAGGAGGATGTTGATAACGATGTTGGTGATGAGGAGGATGTTGATAACGATGTTGGTGATGAGGAAGATGCTGATAAAGATGTTGGCGATGGTGACGATGATGATGTTGTTGGTGATGAGGAGGATGTTGATAACGATGTTGGTGATGAGGAGGATGTTGATAACGATGTTGGTGATGAGGAGGATGCTGATAACGATGTTGGCGATGGTGACGATGATGATGATGTTGGTGATGAGGAGGATGCTGATAACGATGTTGGTGATGAGGAGGATGCTGATAACGATGTTGGTGATGAGGAGTATGTTTATAACGATGTTGGTGATGATGTTGGTGATGAGGAGGATGTTGGCGATGGTGATGATGATGATGATGATGTTGGTGATGAGGAGGATGTTGATAATGATGTTGGTGATGAGGAGGATGTTGATGATGATGTTGGTGATGAGGAGGATATTGATATCGATGTTGGTGATGAGGAGGATATTGATATCGATGTTGGCGATGGTGACGATGATGATGATGTTGGTGATGAGGAGGATGCTGATAATGATGTTGGCGATGAGGAATGCTTATATTCGTAGAAAATGGGGGGTGTGAGGTGGTTTGAGTGTTCAAACCCCCTCCCCCACAGCATATAAGAACATAACCTTTAGTACTAAAAACATAACCTTGAGTAATAATAATATAGCCAAAAGTTCGGGCAACCCCCCTCCCCCACCCCCCAAATCCACGATAGCAATTTTCCATTAAATGGTCATCAAATTATTCATCAATTTAACAAAAAATTACACACGAACATGAACAAATGTCCCCTTCCCTCCTAGGCGTATCTGCGGCCCTGATAATGATAACAGACAATAGTAATAATGATAGAACATGGAAGACAATAGTAATAATGATAGAACAGGGAAGACAATAGTAATAATGATAGAACAGAGACGAGTGCTGTATTATTATTCCATATTCCATAAAATAGTATTTTACTTTCGGCTGCTGTTTGATGGTTCTTTGGTATTTATTTGTGTTTTTTATTTTGTGCAGACGGCACAGATCGTGGAAGATAACCTGCAAAAATGCATTACAAAAAATCCGTTTAGTGAGTGCACCGATTTGCAGAGAGATATCTGAAGAATGCCGTATGGAAGCCGATATGGGCTTTCAAATACAACAGCATTTATCAAGAATACCGGACTTGCTGTGTAGACAAGTTAAACTGTATAGGAGCCTTGAGGAATGTTCAAATACAGCAACATTCATTAAAAAATCCTACTTTCTGTGTAAGCATGTTAGACTGCAAACAAGAAGGATAAGAAGACAATATGCAAGGTCATACCTCAAACTAAATTTAATAAAGTGAATGTAAGAAATCATCACCATAACGTGTGATGGACACACAACAGTATTCCTCCATTTATTATTACTGTTTATATGTTCATTACTACTTCTATATATCCGTTATTATTATTTGTCCATTAGTTGGCAGAAAGAGGAGCCAATGGTAGATCTAGAGTACGCTGGATCGACAACATCAAAGAGATATTACACGAACACCAAATAACATTATCTGAAGCTGCCAGAAAAGTGAGAACAAGAACATTGTATCTCCCTCGACACCCGTAAAGGGTAAAAGAGGAAGGAAAGAAGAAGAAAATGTGTCCAATATAACTATCCATGACCAATTACTACTGTCTATCTATCCATTATTACTGTTTATTTATCCATTATAATTATCCATCCATCAATTACTACTATCTATCTATTCATAGTTACTGTCTATATATCCATTATTATGGTTTATCTATCAATTGTTACAGCCCACTCATCCAATAGCATATCTTCCACATAACAAAGTCTACTAACCTATTGCTGCCGAATGATCCCACCAATCTGCATGACATATATATGTCTTCAGCTCACTGACATCTTTACCTGGTGATATATTCAGCAAGAGATATCAAACAAAATATAGATTATGTAGACACGAGTTAATGGTACTTTCCTTTTAAATGGGCACGCAAATTTGTGTCTTTATATAGCAGAATCACATTAGTTATAAAACCATTTTTGATAACAGCACTAGTCAATTTGAAGTGATTTTTTTAGTCACAAGAAAATGGATGCTGTTACCATGAATAGTATGACCTTTCAGTGAACAGAGAATGAGGCAGTATCTTTTCAACAGACCAGATGAATCTAATAGTGGTGTCTATATATATATATATTTATATATATTTATATATATTTATATATATTTATATATATAAATATAAAGACAACTGAGTAACTCTATGTATTCCTGCAACGCATAGGTTTCTCAAATTTAAGACGTTGACGCACGAAATTGGTTCCGTTATAGTCAGGTTCAATTTAATTCGGATGGTGCTGCAGAAAAATGTTAAGAGTTCGCGTATGCTCTGGAAAAGGTTGCCAATGATATCGTTGTCTAATCTTTTATATCTGACCGGTGTACAAATGTGAAACAACTGTAAACAAATCCATAAGCATAAAATTTTAAAATTTTCACTTAGAACGAAGTTTACTCTGTTTTATTAGGCTAAATATTTCTTTTCTGTGCCTTTTGCTGAGAATGTGTATATTCTGTCTGTGAGCGAATCGCATAATATTGTTAATGTATGCGTTTATTTTGTATTCGTAAATTCTAATCGATCGGGCGTGAATTCTTCAGTAAACATTGAGATCACTACGTTATGGGAAAAATATGTCACATGATACACACAGTACACAACTTTTGTAAAGCTAAAATTGTACAAATTTCATCTTTGGGAATTTCATAGTTTAGACGCGTTGAAAGCATCGATGTGCACTTGTTGGAATTGTGTTGCACTGGATCTGGTGTGTCTTTTTGTTGATTTCCTGGTTGGAGAGATCCATTTTGTTTATATTTGTTATGGTATTTTGTTCTTAACTGTTTTTGTTGTCTTTAAAGGTCCCAATTGGACCGACACGTTGACTGTTGTGTTTCTTCCTTTATTTATTGTTATTATTTATATTTCATTATTTTATATTGATATAGTAACCTATTTAATTTATTTGCATTCACCTCTATTTGTATGGTTACTGCGGCACTTCCTTTTTGTCGGTCATCCTCCGATATTTGGGTTATTTATAAAACTGTACACTGTTGTCTGTCCGAGACATCTCTGTTCGTATGCGCGAGAAGTATATTATGGGAGGGTATGTGACCGCGAGTGCTTGATCAAAGAGATGTTTTTTTTAAAAACATAATTTTTTATTTAATATGTAGACACTGACATATTCTTTCTTTGTTTTCTTTTTTGTTTTCTTCTCGCCCTGGCAACGCCGAACATTGCTTCTAGTATTATATAAATAAAAAGACAGTAGGGGAAAAAGTGTATTTCTGAATTGATTGCTTTCCCTTGTTATATATTCTAAGTTGATCCTATTTTTCCTTTGGTTACTATATATTTCGTTTCACGTTACAGTTTGTTCCGTTAAATGTGTGTGCTTGCATAACAGGAAAATACCGACTTAATTAGTGGGACTGTCTCTTCTAACTACAAGAATCAAGTCCATTTGTAGAATTAGTATAATTTTTTTTCTGTGCTTGTGTTGTTTTCCTCATAGAAACGTTTTGAATCGTGGCAACGATTACATTGATTGTGTTTTACTATATTGACTTCGTATGAGTCAGTCTGTTTTGTAAGTTTTAAAACTGATTATTTCATTTTTTTAAAACTGTTCATACTTAAATATTTTGTACTCACCCTCAACAACAGATGGCATACTAGCCACTGTCCGAGCCGTCAAAAACGCTGCGAACACTAGAACGATGACCATCAGACGCTTGATGAGGTCACCATCGCATATTTTTATGCGCTGAGCTGAGCGGACACGAAAGACAACGGATATTCTGAAAACAATGAGAAAAGTTACTCTCTATTAGACGAGCTGAGAACCAATGTTATCCATCATGAAGTAATCATGGTTTTTAATCAAGAATCGTAAAGTAATGCTGGTTTTTAATCAAGAATCGTGAAGTAGTGCTGTTTTTAATCAAGAATCGTGAAGTAGTGCTGTTTTTAATCAAGAATCGTGAAGTAGTGCTGTTTTTAATCAAGAATCGTGAAGTAGTGCTGTTTTTAATCAAGAATCGTGAAGTAGTGCTGTTTTTAATCAAGAATCGTGAAGTAGTGCTGTTTTTAATCAAGAATCGTGAAGTAGTGCTGTTTTTAATCAAGAATCGTGAAGTAGTGCTGTTTTTAATCAAGAATCGTGAAGTAGTGCTGTTTTTAATCAAGAATCGTGAAGTAGTGCTGTTTTTAATCAAGAATCGTGAAGTAATGCTGGTTTTTAAGCAAGAATCGTGAAGTAATGCTGGTTTTTAAGCAAGAAAATGGAAGTAATGCTGGTTTTAATCAAGAATCACGATAAGTTATTGCTTCGATCCAACAGGAATTGTGAGAAGAATACAAGCTTTTCAAATAAAATGTCACGGACGAATATTATGCATCCATTATTAAGAAAAGCAAATAAAAAAAACAACAACATGTATATGAAAAACAAAATAAATGCTCAATAAGAGGCGAACAAGAACATCTCTTGGTAGTAGTGAAGCGTCGCAAAACTGTGTTATGTGGCCACGTGATGAGGCATATTTTTCTTGTCAAAACTATCATACAGGGAACACTTGAGGGGGGGAAGAAGATGACAAAAGAAAGTACGGATTAATAATGTTGAAGACAGAACAGGATCAAGATTCTCCACACTTAAACAAGGAACTGAAAACACAGAGGCATGTCAGAATTTTTCTTTTTATGTTTCCAGAGTGGCACCCTTGCAACCCTGACGGATTATGAGTTTAATCATGATGATGGTGAAATACTAGCTATTAGATCTTACTGTAGATCTACAATGAGCTTATTTCTTCAGAGTTCTATTTCCTACTTAGAAGACTATAGCTCTTACTGTAGATCTACAATGAGCTTATTTCTTCAGAGTTCTATTTCCTACCCAGAAGACTATAGCTCTTACTGTAGACCTACAATGAGCGTATTTCTTCAGAGTTCTATTTCCTACCTAGAAGACTATAATTGTTATTGTTGTGCAATGCTTTGATAAGACATCTCTTACTCAGATAGGCAAGAATCAACATATTGCTTAATGAAGTCACAGAGTAAACACCAAAGTATCTACCACATATCCCCATTATGATCTTACCTCCAAGTCTTTAGTAGCAATGCTCCGTATGAAATAGAAAAACCTATCTCTCGAAACCACAATTTCATACAGCAAGTCACGGTACTGGCCTCAAAGTAACCAACGATAGTCTGATGATGAAAGATATACAATAATAGTTAGTGTAAGTTCCATAACTACCACCACCAAACACATTACACTTTAAGTCATTGTGTTGCCACTTTGGAAACATCAAAACAAAATTCTTACCATGTTTGTCTATTTTTTCAACTGGTAAAACTTCACGTAAAGTATTGCCATATATGCACACATTCCTAGCTTTTAATACGTTTTCAAATTGATAAATAATAGAAAAAAAAGACAAAACATAAATTCCACTGTCAGTAATACTTTTATTAATGACAAAGTGTGTGAAATTATTCCACGAAGTGGCTAAATTCTGGCACATCTGTAACGAAATCTTGAGTAGAAAATTGTTTAGTAATTCACACCGCGTAGTCAAGATTTGAATGTAATGAAGTCTGTACGCACAAAGTAATTAATGATAATAATTTATGATGTTATTTACCTCCTAACATTAATCCTGTTCTTGTTTGTACGGAAGCCATGAAGTCATATCTACTGTGCGGTCAAAAGTGACATATTAAAGTCATTAAGTTATACGGAGTGTGCGGTCAAAAGTGACATATTAAAGTCATTAAGTCATATGGAGTGTGCGGTCAAAAGTAACATATTGAAGTAATGATATCATGTGGATTGTGCACAGTGGAGTAGCGGGGGGGGGGGAGGTGCGAACCGCCCCGAGCGGCATCATCGGGTCGGCGGCGAATTCATTTTTGTTCAGTCTTTCACAATTACTGACATTTTTTTAAATATCACAAGGGCGGAAAATTATGATTCCGCCTCGGGCGCCATTGACCCCCCGCTACGCCAATGACTATGCACTCACAAGTGGTCAAGATTAATACAACCAAATGTATGCAGACTTTCATATGATTAAATAAATGCCTGCGTTCAACATGTCTTCAGATACACAGCCATGAATCGACACTACCGGCTGAATCATTAGAAAATAAAGATTTCTAAAGTAACTCATTTGATTTTACAATGATGTTCATTGGTTAAATTGTGTATACTATATGTCAACAATCACTGAAAATCAAGGAAAAGATCTAATAAGTAACTTAAGAAGACTGTTTCTCAAAGAGTTCTCAGGTATCTATTGAATATTGGTCACGGATACATACACTTAAATACAATTTGAGTACACGGTTTCTGCTCAAAGAAATGCATACCGATGTGAAGTTGGTGTATTCTGTGAAGTTGGTGTATTCTGTGAAGTTGGTGTATTCAAAAGTGAAGTCATACCGATGTGAAGTTGGTGTATTCTGTGTAGTTGGTGTATTCAAAAGTGAAGTCATACCGATGTGAAGTTGGTGTATTCTGTGTAGTTGGTGTATTCTGTGTAGTTGGTGTATTCAAAAGTGAAGTCATACCGATGTGAAGTTGGTGTATTCTGTGAAGTTGGTGTATTCAAAAGTGAAGTCATACCGATGTGAAGTTGGTGTATTCTGTGTAGTTGGTGTATTCAAAAGTGAAGTCATACCGATGTGAAGTTGGTGTATTCTATAATATGGAAATCTGAAGTAAGTCTTAATGCATAATTGCGTATAAGAAATTTATCGTAACAGAACAGGTTAAACAAAGAGGAAACAAGTGGTTAAGAAATTATGACAGTAGGTGTACCCAAGGTTAAACAATCAGGACAGAGGGAAACCGACTGGTTAAGAAATTATGACAGTAGGTGAGTGCCAGGTTAAACAAACAAGACAGGGTGAAAAACATTTGGTTAGGAAATTATAACAGTAGGCGAGTGCCAGGCTAAACAAACAACACAGAGGGAAAACATTTGATTAATGAATTAATTGTATGAATGAAAGTTTCATAGCTTACAATAATTCAGGATACAAACAAAAATACAACTCAGAATTACTTACCGGACAGTACAGAAAGAAAGCACCAAATAATACCACTCTCATCAACGCAGGGCTCGCAGCTTTCAACACCTGTAGAGATATGATCATAAAATACTCGAAGACTGAATAATTTAATGGGATATAGACAGGAACATATGAAAAATTCATAGATTACAAAATGTAACAATTGCACATCACAAGCAAGAACACACGAAAATAATAGTGCAGAAATAATAAGAGGGTTGATCAGCAAGTGGGAGAGGGGGTGGGACTGAACGAGTTTGACAATTATTGACAAGGGGGAGAGGGATTTGACAAAAGATGACCTCAAAAACTGTTGTATACCTATTTTTTTATTTCATAAATTAATTTGTTTGAATTCGAAGTATTACAAAAAAATGTAAAACAAAATATGTATTTTTATGTGCTTTACTTGGCTGAAAAAAGTTGGTGAAATTACTGGTTAATCTTGCCAGCTGTTACCAATGGGGAGGAAGGGTGGGGAATAAAAACCAACAAATAATTACTGGAATAGTTTATGAATAATCCCTAATTTAACAAAGAGACATTTAAGTGAGAATAACAATAATCCCTAATTTAACAAAGAGACATTTAAGTGAGAATAACGTGACCAGACAATTAGTTTCTAAATAAATATCCTTTTTCTTTTTCTTTTTTTAAGAGAAGTGACCTGCTACCCGTTTTTTTTGTAGGGAAAGATGTTTCTTCTGTGGTCACCATGTAACTTCTAAGAAAAATGACATTTTCTTTCGTTCCAGACTTCCCGTGTGTTTTCTTTCTTTAGCTTTTATCATTCTTGTTATTTTTCGTTTGAAGTCACATTCCTGCGTCTCACAATTTGAGAATATTTCTCCATAGCCCATTCAGTCTCCGTAATTCCTAAAGGTACCATATAGTCTACACTGAGAACTATTGCTTTAGACCGTTTATCAGGTAGGTTCACACGTTTACGAGAAGTTTGTTGTACTGTGAATGAATCTCTGCAAGGGTGCTATGACACTTACTTTACGTGCGTAGGTAGGTAGGTAGTTAATGAGTTTGCCTCTCTTTTGGAGAGGTGTGCCCTTTCAACCAGCGGACCTAGTCCAATTAGGTTATACCAGGACACACTACCATAAAATATTAGAGGTAACAAAGACCCCACGGATTAGTTATAACCTATTTTACCTTTACGTGTGTGTCCTTTGTGTTCAAATTTGTACCTCAAAGTGTGTCATAAGTTACTGCACCTTTGTATTCAAATTTGTACCTCAAAGTATGTCATAAGTTACTGCACCTTTGTGTTCAAATTTGTACCTCAAAGTGTGTCATAAGTTACTGCACCTTTGTATTCAAATTTGTACCTCAAAGTGTGTCATAAGTTACTGCACCTTTGTATTCAAATTTGTACCTCAAAGTGTGTCATAAATTACTGCACCTTTGTGTTCAAATTTGTACCTCAAAGTGTGTCATAAGTTACTGCACCTTTGTGTTCAAATTTGTACCTCAAAGTGTGTCATAATTTACTGCACCTTTGTATTCAAATTTGTACCTCAAAGTGTGTCATAAGTTACTGCACCTTTGTATTCAAATTTGTACCTCAAAGTGTGTCATAAGTTACTGCACCTTTGTATTCAAATTTGTACCTCAAAGTGTGTCATAATTTACTGCACCTTCGTATTCAAATTTGTACCTCAAAGTGTGTCATAAGTTACTGCACCTTTACCATCCGTGCATCTCCAACACTTGGAAATTGTAGTTCAAATGTAAACCTCTTAGTTTTCTGTAGTAGGCTTGTCGGAACACAGACACATTTGTTGTCCACCTCCCGCCATGCTTTCCCTTCGAATGTGATACTTTGGTTTGTTTTGGGAGTGTGAATGGTCTACTAATTGATTTAAGTTAATTCTTATCTCCCTTGAAATGTCTCCCTTTAATTGAGCTCCTGCCCTGTGACTGGTAATACAATTATTTGGCTGGAAAGTGACCACATCTTCTGTCACTCCCATTTCTGGTTTATGGACACCCAGTTTCAAACAAGTAAAGAGATAGGCCTCTTCCTAAATATCAAGAAAACAGAAGTAATCGTTACTTCAAAGACACAAAATAATACACATTACAAGATCAAAGTGAATGATATAGTATTAAAACAGGTCCACCAATTGAAATATTTAGGTACAATGATTACAGCAGATGGAAGAAGTTCAACAGAAATAAGATGAAGAATAGGACAGGCAAAACCACATTCAGAAAAAATGAAAAATATATTGTGTAATATGACCTTGTCATTAGAGGTTAGAAAGAGAGTTCTGCAGAGATATATAACCCCTATACTAACATATGGGTGCGAGTCTTGGACAATAAACACACTGGAAAGTGGGAAATTAGAGGCAATAGAGATGTGGTTCTACAGAAGAATGCTGAGTATACCATGGACTGCCAGAAAAACTAATGTAGAAGTGCTGAAAGAGTCAAATGCGAAACGGACCTTAACGAATAATATAAGAAAAAGCCAATCTACTTTTCTTTTTTTTTGGTTGGCCACTTCATGAGACAGGCAGGTTTGGAGAACATAGTCACAACAGGCAAGATTGAAGGCACCAGAGACAGAGGGCGACAACGTGAGTAAATATTAGACAGTTTGACAACCTGGCACGGCAGGGCAACAACAACGATCTTGATACATAATACTGTAAGATCAACTCTCATCGCGGTAGGCAAAACTATGAAAATATTCATAAGGTATACACATAAGGTATACACATAAGGTATACACATAAGGTATAGAAACCATTATAAAGATGAAGTTATGCAAGGTGTCTTCAAGAGAAACGCTTCACTAAATAAGTATGTCATACCAGGTTTTCTTTCGATTTTGTGCAACGCTTCACTAAATAAGTATGTCATACCAGGTTTTCTTTCGATTTTGTGCAACGCTTCACTAAATAAGTATGTCATACCAGGTTTTCTTTCGATTTTGTGCAACGCTTCACTAAATAAGTATGTCATACCAGGTTTTCTTTCGATTTTGTGCAACGCTTCACTAAATAAGTATGTCATACCAGGTTTTCTTTCGATTTTGTGCAACGCTTCACTAAATAAGTATGTCATACCAGGTTTTCTTTCGATTTTGTTGGATCTGAAACATCTCTGAAGATACCATCTTGATTTTGGGTATAGCATCAGTCCGGAAAGTAAAGATTGTGACGGAGAGAAGATGGATACCACACTCACATTGCAGAGTCACTGAAATGTGAGATCGCTAATATCTCATATCCCTACGACATTTAAATGCTATGGATTGAGATAAAGACTTTTCTCAACCGACTTAAATTACTACAGTTAATATTAGTCACATAGGGGGTAAAGTGGCCCATTAACTTCGTATCTAACAGCAGTTCGCTGAGTGACGCTGTACATTGAATCGTAGAAATACACAATTTTTAATGACGTCAAATTAAGTACACATAATTCCAGCCACAGGCAATTATTGTGCAGCTGAACTGTCCAGAAAGCAATGACACACTACTGAACGAATTTATATTGCGTAGAAAATCACTACGTCAAGAAAATGCGGGTTTGATGGCTACGTACTGAATAGTACACAATACAATCTATCAATAAACCCGTAACCCGTCAGGGTCGTAAGGGTACCACATTGGATGCTTCAGCACACAGTCCTTCAGAAATTTGTATCTTCAACGATGCGGAGCAGTGAGGAAAATTCATATCCTATCCATTCCTTGATGTTGTTTGTTTATGTCTTTATTTGTCCTCCTCTGCTTCTTCCCCTTCGACGGTTCCCAGCAGTATTGTTTTTGGCAAATAATCATGCCTGCATACATGTCCAAACCTTGCTAATTTTCATCGTTTCACCATTGAAAGCAATGGTTCTTGTACACCAGCACACATCTCTACTTTATTTCTTACATACAAATTTGTCTTATGTTCTCTATAGGAAATTCGTAGAATTCGTCTGTAGCATTTGTACTAGAAAGCCTGTAATCTTCTCTCCATGTCCGCAGTGAGTGTCCAACTCTCACAACCATACAGCACGACAGAAAACATTCTTCTTCTTCTTCTGCGTTCGTTCTCAAACTCCTGCAGATCAGCAGGATGTAGTCCGGAGAACGGAATGAGTTGTGTCATGGTTTACAGCCTTGCTGCGATTCTGCGCCTTCCGACCTTACACATCCGACTTCAGCATGGTTTGGGTCACTTACCATATTTGGGATGGGACATCCAACTCCATCCAATAACCTTCATAGTCGCCTTTTACAACATGCGTGGAAGGTAAACAGTGTTGCTATTATTTGCTCCCCTTTCGGGCCCCGGCAACACACGGGCGACAGAAACCATTAGTGAGTTATACAGTCTGACTTTCACTCCAACACTGATTTTTGCTTTTCTACATCACCGTTAGCCTTGACATAGATGCTAAAGCCATCTCCAGCCTTATTTTAATTCTGCTTTTCATTGTCCTCACATTTTCCACAAATATATAATCCAAATCTAACGTGTCAAACTCAGTGGCTTAAAGCAGAACCCCCAGGCGATCTTGTCAACAGTTATCTTCCTGGCGTGGCTTCTTTCGAGTCTTCGATTTCACACAGTCTGCCAATATTGTGACTCCATCTGACTCAGGATTGTCATGGTATCGATTCGTTATTCTTTGATTAATATCTCTGTCAAGGTAATCGATCATCCCCTATATTACTGTTGTGATCGAACCATCGTGTTGCACAAACTATCCTTATAATATAGGCATACAGATTCATATATAGTTTCTTACAGTTATAGTATATAGTTTCACACCGTTTCTAGCGTATAGATTCACACATTTTCTAGTGTATAGATTCTCACCGTTTGTAGCGTATAGTTTCACACATTTTCTAGTGTATAGATTCTCACCGTTTGTAGCGTATAGTTTCACACATTTTCTAGTGAATAGTTTCACACCGTTTCTAGCGTATAGTTTCACACCGTTTATAGCGTATAGTTTCACACCGTTTCGAGCGTATAGTTTCACACATTTTCTAGCGTATAGTTTCACACATTTTCTAGTGAATAGTTTCACACCATTTCTAGCGTATAGTTTCACACAGTTTCTAGCGTATAGTTTCACACCGTTTCTAGCGTATAGTTTCACACCATTTCTAGCGTATAGTTTCACACATTTTCTAGCGTATAGTTTCACACCATTTCTAGCGTATAGTTTCACACATTTTCTAGCGTATAGTTTCACACATTTTCTAGCGTATAGTTTCACACATTTTCTAGCGTATAGTTTCACACAGTTTCTATTGTATATTTTCGCAAACATTCTAGAACACATATTCACAAGAAAAACTGTAAACAGACAAACTGTACCTTAACATTCCTGTAAACAGACAAACTGTACCTTAACTTTTCTGTAAACAGACAAACTGTACCTTAACATTCCTGTAAACAGACAAACTGTACCTTAACTTTTCTGTAAACAGACAAACTGTACCTTAACATTCCTGTAAACAGACAAACTGTACCTTAACTTTTCTGTAAACAGACAAACTGTACCTTAACATTCCTGTAAACAGACACACTGTACCTTAACATTCCTGTAAACACACAGACTGTACCTTAACATTTCTGTAAACACACAAACTGTACCTTAACATTCCTGTAAACAGACAAACTGTACCTTAACATTCCTGTAAACAGACAAACTGTACCTTAACATTCCTGTAAACAGACAAACTGTACCTTAACTTTTCTGTAAACAGACAAACTGTACCTTAACATTCCTGTAAACAGACAAACTGTACCTTAACATTCCTGTAAACAGACAAACTGTACCTTAACATTCCTGTAAACAGACAAACTGTACCTTAACATTCCTGTAAACAGACAAACTGTACCTTAACATTCCTGTAAACAGACAAACTGTACCTTAACTTTTCTGTAAACAGACAAACTGTACCTTAACATTCCTGTAAACAGACAAACTGTACCTTAACATTCCTGTAAACAGACAAACTGTACCTTAACATTCCTGTAAACAGACAAACTGTACCTTAACATTCCTGTAAACAGACAAACTGTACCTTAACTTTTCTGTAAACAGACAAACTGTACCTTAACATTCCTGTAAACAGACAAACTGTACCTTAACATTCCTGTAAACAGACAAACTGTACCTTAACATTCCTGTAAACACACACACTGTACCTTAACATTCCTGTAAACACACAAACTGTACCTTAACATTCCTGTAAACACACAAACTGTACCTTAACATTCCTGTAAACACACAAACTGTACCTTAACATTCCTGTAAACACACAAACTGTACCTTAACATTCCTGTAAACACACAAACTATACCTTAATATTCCTGTAAACACACAAACTGTACCTTAACATTCCTGTAAACACACAAACTGTACCTTAACATTCCTGTAAACAGACAAACTGTACCTTAACTTTTCTGTAAACAGACAAACTGTACCTTAACATTCTTGTAAACACACAAACTGTACCTTAACATTCCTGTAAACACACAAACTGTACCTTAACATTCCTGTAAACACACAAACTGTACCTTAACATTCCTGTAGTGAATGGTAAACCAGACTAGCACAAACAAAAATGACACAATCAGGACAGAGACCGCTAGAAGGATAGACCGTAGAATCCAGTTGAGTATCAAGATACAAGGCGAAGGATCTGAACAGACGTCACATCCCGCGGCACAAGGAAGACACTCGAAATCATGGTCGTAACGATTGTACTCTCCCTGTATGAGGATAAGAAAGAATGTGTAATGGGTTAAAATTTGGTAATGAGTTAAAACTTGGTAATGATTTAAAACTTGGTAAGGAGTTATTACTTGGTAATGAGTTAAAACTTGGTAATGGGTTATTACTTGGTAATGAGTTAAAGCTTGGTAATGGGTTATTACTTGGTAATGAGTTAAAACTTAGCAATGAGTTAAAACTTAGCAATGAGTTAAAACTTGGTAATGATTTAAAACGTAGTAATGTATTGTTTAATTAACGTTGTCTCAGTATAAATGAAATCATTCTACTTAATGGAACAAGACTGCAGCAACAACGGCTCAATGCTTGGTGTTGTTGTGTGTTATTATTTACATGAGGGTCATAGTTCATTAACACAATTGATATACCTGACGCTACTGACATCTCTGAGGGTTTTAACACTACTGGTATCCCTGTGGGTTTTAACGCTACTGACACCCCTGAGGGTTTTTACGTTACTGACATCCCTGATGGTTTTAATACTACTGACACCCATGAGGGTTTTAACGCTTCTGACATCCCTGATGATTTTGGCGTTACTGAATCCCTGAGGATTTTAACACTACTGACATACCTGAAGGTTTTAACACTACTGACATCCCTGAGGGTTTTAACGCTACTGACATCCATGAGGGTTTTAACACTACTGACATCCCTGAAGGGTTTAAGGCTACTGACATCCCTGAGGGTTTTAACGCTACTGACATCCCTGAAGGTTTTAACGCTACTGACATCCCTGAAGGTTTTACGGCTACTGACATCCCTGAGGGTTTTAACGCTACTGACATCCCTGAAGGTTTTAACGCTACATACATCCCTGATGTATTGGACGACATTGACAAACTT
This sequence comes from Meghimatium bilineatum, assembly GCA_034231615.1. Taxonomy (NCBI): domain Eukaryota; kingdom Metazoa; phylum Mollusca; class Gastropoda; order Stylommatophora; family Philomycidae; genus Meghimatium; species Meghimatium bilineatum. The sequence goes on along the minus strand of CM067310.1, from coordinate 7,954,120 downwards.
GACACGATTAACATAATTGACATCTTTGATGTCCTTGGCAACGCTGAAATACGTGTCATCTCTAACACCCTTCATATATCTGACAGCATTGAAATGTCTGATGCCCTTAGTATCATTGGCATAAAAGAAAATTGGTAGCGCATCCTATTCAGGACGTAGCCATCAACCCAGCATTAGTTAGTTAGTTAGTTAGTCGTCGGATCATCATCATTGCTAACTGGAAACTTTCATAGTTGCTCCGATCTCTCCTTGAGTGTATCCGCCATTACACTTCTGCTGACAGTACCGGTCCTATGCTGGTTGACCATCATTCTTCTGCGCTCTTCAAAATGTTCATTTCTAGCAACACCGTATTTCAATCCCTGATCTTTAATCCTGGCCATTGAAAAGGAATCATCATCCACATTAGTCTCAATCTCGCGTGTTATATCTCTTAAGGAGTTCAAAACGTCAGCGCTATCCATTGCCCCATCGCCCTGTGCGAAAATCGCGCATGATGCCAGTTTATCCACTCTTTCATTGCCTCGAATCCAGAATTTTTTTTGGCTGTAGTGACTTTCTAGACAATATAAAATATGTTCAGTAGTTTGCCATTGCTTTCTTAACGGTTCGGATGCATAATTGCCTGTGGTGAGGATCGTACCTTGGCCGTCACAGACGCGTTCTGTACTACTCCGCCGCAGAGCCAGACACCATTGACATATCTGACATAACTGACATCTGATGTCCGTGACACCATTAACATCTCTGACGCACTTGACACCATTGGTATCTCTGATGTTCTTGACACCGATGACACACTTGCCATCGATGACATCCTTGATATTTGACAACATTGATGACATCTTTTTGACAACTTTGATGACATCTTACTGACAACATTGAAATACTTGATATCTCTGAGGTCCTTGACACAAATGACATGCTTAACATCACTTATAACTTTGCTGCCTTGACACCAGTGACAAACGTGACATAATTGACATTATCGACATCTCTAACGCCCCTGACACCATCGAATTTTTTTAGTTCATTGACACCACTGACATCACTGACACCACTGACACCACTGATAACACTGTCATTACTGAGGTCCTTGACACCATTGACGTCACTAAGATCCATATTGTGCTCGAGAACATTGACATACTTGACATTATTGGCATTACCACCGTCTTTAACATCATTGAAATATATGGCATCATTGACATACTTGTTGTTCTTGGTGTCATTAACATACTTGACATGTCTGATGTCATTGACATCCTTTAATTCATATCGAATGAGACATTTCCCCAGTCTTCAGCATATTTTATAATTTTGACATCGTTTACATTGGATATACTTGACACATTTTAATATTCGACATCTCTGGCTTCCATGACATTTTGTTTACTGACATGAAGTCCTTTACATTTTTGACATCCTTGTCATTCGTTAAATCTTTGAATCCTTGTCATTCTCTACGCACCTCAACTGCGATATAGCCTTTAAAATCAGAGGCTACCAGTGCTACCGATCAGACTGAAATGACAGAAGAAAGGGTGGAGTTCTTACACTTGTTAAAAACCATATCAATGCAATGCAACTGGAAGTGTATATGGAGGGGGCACAATGCGGGATTCTCCACCTAAAAACAAACAGTACATAATTCCATCTCCTGAACTACTACTGACCAAATGGTAGACTATTGGCACGAGACACAATCTCAGGAAATAAGAGAGACTTACGGTATGTGTTCACTTCAACAGTCACTCAGAGCTGGGGCTACGATCACATTGACAAGAGAAGTGAGGAACTTGAGAGCTGGCAGGATGAAAATAAGCTAATAATTTAGCCAGCCAGCAGACCTATCAACCTTTTACTCGAGAACATGGCACACAACTTCTATACCAGACCTGGAATTTCACTCACCAGGCCTTGAATGGAACATCACACGAGTCGTTGGAAAGCAGCTTGGAGGTAGTGACCATAGACCAGTATTTTTATACATCCATAATGAATATACCAAGGACAGCAGCACGCTCACTAGGTGGAACAATAAGAGGACAGACTGGAAAATCTACCAGCATTTAACCAGTGTTCTAGCTAAGGACATGAACTTGGACAAAGACATCAATAGAGCAGTGAGTGAATTTAATAGATGTATACTACATGCTGCTAGTAAAACCATACCCAGGGGGGGGGCACGCAAAAACTACAAACCCTTTTGGAATGGTGAACGGAGAAGCTGCAAAATGAGATGGAAACATCTAGACAGATGGCAGAGAACAGACCTAGCTAAGAATACCACAACAAATATCAGCAAACAAAGGCTAAATTTCAGAAAGCCAAGTTACAAGCTAGACGGAGCAGCTGGAAAGGAAAAACACAGAATCCCTGAATCTTGAAAGAGACACTAGGAAATTATGGAAACTGGTAAAACCACCTAAATGATGAAGGTACAGGATGAAATACAAGGATCACACTTTACAAAGATAGAAACATTTCAACAGGTAAACATGCAGCTGATTACTTTGCAGACGACTTTTGCAGAGGACAACAACATCAAAGTCAGCCCAGACAAACAACGGGAGGTTCGAGAGAACCAGTAAAACATTGGACAAGGCAAATCTATACCTAAAATCATGGAGGAACCAACAACAATGAAAGACATGGAGCATGCAATATCCAAATTGAAAATGAAAAAGTCCCCAAGAGCTGATGAAGTATCCAATGAAAAAATTAAACATCTGGTAACTCCAATCCAAATCCACCTTAGTCGTCTCTCACGTCATGCATGGAAGGTAAACAATGTTATTACTTTGTTCGCCCCTATCGGATCCCGGCAACACACGAGTTTTTCTGGTAGGCTGGTTCATCATTCATATCACTTTTACCTTTACATCACAAAAACATCATCAACAGCAGCAACATCAATACATTGCCACTACAACAACTAGCGCCTCAGAAATGGATAACATAATAGTACCAAGTATCACCACCAGAATGGCAGATATGATGGCAATTTTCATTGAAACATCAATGGTCAACATAAAAGTACCAAATATCACCACCAGAATGGCAGCTATGACGGCAAGTCTTCATGCAACTGAATGTTTCCATACATATTCATGAAAAATACCTAATACGTGCTCACAAGGACTATCTCTGAGTTGTAGGCTTCATACGTGCTCACAAGGACTATCTCTGAGATGTAGGCTTCATACGTGCTCACATGGCTATCTCTGAGTAGTAGGCTTCATACGTGCTAACAAGGACTATCTCTGAGATGTAGGCTTCATGACAGAGCATTACATACTGAGAGTTAAAGTCTTTTATGTCATCTGGGAGTTGAAGTCTTTTATGTCATCTGAGAGCTGAAGTCTTTTATGTCATCTGAGAGCTGAAGTCTATTATGTCATCTGAGAATTGAAGTCTTTTATGTCATCTGAGAGGTGAAGTCTTTTATGTCATCTGAGAGTTGAAGTCTTTTATGTCATCTGAGAGTTGAAGTCTTTTATGTCATCTGAGAGCTGAAGTCTATTATTTCATCTGAGAGCTAAAGTTTTTTATTTCATCTGAGAATTGAAGTCGTATTCGCATTTTATAAAGCTAGGGAGAATCATGTAAAAAATGTATATTAGAAACAAGGGCTCATTTGTTAGTAATCCTTGGGGAAGTCATCAAAATAAACAATGCACACACAACACAACAACAACATCATCAGCAACTACAACACCATCAAACCTTTCTACAACAACAGTAAACATGACAGCAACAATATACATACCAACATCATCAGCAAATACAACAGTTACCACTACCGCAACAACTAAATGGTTAATAGAAGACAGCAACAAAACACCATAATATCGAAGCACACAACACACCATCGAAGCACACACCACACCATCAAAGCACACAATACACCATCGAAGCACACACCACAACATCGAAGAAAACACTCCAATATTGATTCAAACACCACAAAATCGAATCTAACACCACAACATCGAATGAAACATCACAACATCAGCGCAAACATCGAATCAAAAACTAAAACATCGAATCAGACACCACAACATCGAAGCAAACACAACAACAACGAATCAGATACCATAACATCGAATCAAACATCGCAACATTGAATCAAACACAACATCGAATCAAGCACCCCAATATCGAATCAAGCACTACACAATCGAATCATACACTACAACATCGAATCAAACACCTTTCTTTTCTTCTCATACTCCTCTTCTACGTCTGCTCCTTTGTAGAACTTTTGTTTGGCAGTCAAATCTGGGAAGTAGTAACCATTCTTGCAAACACACTTGTATGAGCCTCGTCTGAAGCCAAGTCCTGGGATGTGCTCACACTAGTAACAGAACATAACAAAAACATTGTGTGAAGAATTATCTCTTTGATCATTGACATCTGATAACGTCATGATAGCTGTACGATGTCATTAGAGAACAGAACAACTTGAAACTATTGCTGTACGATGTCATTAGAGAACAGAACAACTTGAAACTATTGCTGTACGCTGTCATTAGAGAACAGATCTACTGTTGTACGTCATAATTAGAGAACAGAACTACTGCTGCACGTCATAATTAGAGAACAGATCTACTGATGTACGTCATAATTAGAGAACAGATCTACTGATGTACCTGTAATTAGAGAATAGATATGCAGCTGTACACAGTAATTAGAGAACAGATCTACTACTGTACCCGGTAATTAGAAAACAGATCTACTGCTGTACGTCGTAATTAGATAAAAGATCTAATACTGTACCCGGTAATTAGAGAACAGATCTGCTACTGTACCCGGTAATTAGAGAAGAACAGATCTACTACTGTACCCGGTAGAGAACAGATTTACTGCTGTACGTCATAGTTAGATAACAGATCTACTGCTGTACCCGGTAATTAGAGAACAGATCTACTACTGTACCCAGTAATTATAAAACAGATCTACTACTGTACCCGGTAATTAGAGAAGAGATCTACTACTGTACCCGGTAATTAGAGAACAGATCTACTGCTGTACGTCATAATTAGATAACAGATCTACTACTGTACCCGGTAATTAGAGAACAGATATGCTACTGTACCCGGTAATTAGAGAAGAACAGATCTACTACTGTACCCGGTAATTAGAGAACAGATTTAATGCTGTACGCCATTATTAGATAACAGATCTACTACTGTACCCGGTAATTAGAGAACAGATCTACTACTGTACTCGGTAATTAGACAACAGATCTACTGTACCCGGTAATTAGAGAACAGATCTACTTTTGATCCCGGTAATTAGAGAACAGATCTACTGCTGTACCCGGTAATTAGAGAACAGAACAGCTTGAATTTAAAGTATCTTCATTTTCGTTCTCCGGTAGAAATTTGACACCAACATGGATTGATTCAATGAACTGTGCTGTATTCTTCATCGCCGTGGCTGGGCGGCAGAGCTTGTCTGTTAGAACTGTTTTAGATAGCCGTAATTTCCTTCTTTTGGCGTAGTACAGTGGGCAAATCTGTAAAATATCGTTTGTGTTTTATGTAGATTTTTCAGTGCGGGATATATTTGGGTCGTCAATTTCAAATCTCTTGTATATGTGTTGGTAGAGTCTGCATGTTGTTTGAGTCTGTGTGTTGCTTGTGGCTGTGTTTTATTTGAGTCTGTGTGTTATTTGAGTCTATGCACCTAGAGACCCTACGTGTCACTGACCGCCCTGTTGTGTTACTGACCGCTAAAGATCCCGTTGTGTTACTGACCGTTAAAGATCCCGTTGTGTTACTGACCGTCTAGAGATCCCATTGTGTCACTGACCGTCTAGAGATCCCATTGTGTCACTGGTCATATACAAGATAGGAGATAGAACTTCACTGGTTCGTATGATATCGGGGACTACGAGGGGAACAAAGAAGGCCGACAGTTACCTGCCACACATATCGTACGAGGCGACTAAAGAGGTTTTCGAAGTAGAGTTGACTGTCACATCCCATAGAGGTTTAAAGTGACTCAGATGCCATGCTGAAAACGGATGTTTCAGACCGAATGACACAGATATCACAGTCAAGCTGTAAACCTTGATACAACGCACTTCCTTCTCCGGACTATATCCTGTTAACCTGCAAAATTTTAGTATGACCGCAGAATAAGACAACCCCACTCTCAAACCTTCTTAATCATTTCCTACAACATACATGGCATGTCACAGCATTATTTCTCACTATCCATTTGAGCAACCGCAACCCAGCGCGACAGAAATAAATAACTAAAATTTTCATGAAGAAATAAATAAAAATAAACAGAAAATTTACAAGAAGCAACACAAATCTTTACAAATAAATCTGATTGGAAGTTTGGTAAAACAAAATAGCCAAGATGTTGCCGAGAGTTAAATCTATTTTACTCGATCCAAGGTAAACAACGGGGGAAAAAATCTAAACTTAGAGTGATTTAAAATCAATTGGCACTTGGAACTTGCTGATACTTCATGCGGTCGGAAAAGTACAAGAAATAACACACGAACTAGAAATATACACATGGGATATACTGGGTATATCTGAGATGAGATGGACAGGGAATAGAAAGGATATACTGGGTATATCTGAGATGGACAGGGATACGGTAAACTAACACAGAGGAAGAACATACAATAGCTGGGATTTACTAGGTATATCTGATATAAGATGGACACACAGAGGAAGAATATAAAATATGATTCAGCGGTGAAGAAACAAAGCATCAACATGGAGACGGATTTCTTGTCAACAAACATAGAATTGATATCATCATCAGTTGCACGCAGATCAACAGCCGGGTCATCAGTATGAAGGAATGAATAATCCAGTAACTACACATGGTCGTAGGGGTACCACATTGGATGCATCCACACACAGAGTCCACCAGCGATTTCTATCTTCAACGATGCGGATGAGTGAGGAAAAATCCTGTCCTGCCCATTCCTTGATGTTGTCTGTCCTTTTTTGTATTTGCCCTCCTCTGCTTCTTCCTCCTTCGACAATTCCCTGTAGTAGTGTTTTTGACAAGGAATCATGTCTGCATACATGTCCAAACAATGCTAGTTTTTGTCTTGTCCCTATTGAAAGAAATGGTTCTTGTACACCTGCATACATCTCTACTTTATTTCTTAAGTACACTTTTGTCTTATGTTCCCTTTAGAAAATTAGTAGGATTCGTCTGTAGCATTTGTGTTCGAAGGCCTGTAATCGGCTCTCCATGTCCACAATGAGCGCCCAACTCTCACAACCATACAACACAACAGAAAGCACCAGCGACTTACACAGTTTGATTTTAACTCCAACACTGATGTTGCTTTTCCACATCACCGTTAGCATTGACAAGGACGCTAAAGAAATCTCCAGCTTTATTTTAAATTCTGCTTTGCATTTTCCATCGCTGCATATGCTGGTTCACAAGTATTTGAAGGTATTTGAAGGTATTTGAAGCTCTTCAAGCTTATATTCATTTATCTTGATGCTGGTATGTAATTCTGTGTCTCTGCTGTTAACCAAGATCTTGCTCTTTTCTGTGTTTATTTCCATTCCATACTTGCTGGAAAATTTTTCTAACTTTACTGTTAACTCTTGTAATTCTTGTTCTGACTCAGCTATAAGATCATTATCATCAGCGAAGCGCAAGTTGCAAATAGGGCCACCTCCAATCGATATAGTCATAGACGTGCTGTAGTCATGAAGTCAATATCTTATCACTATAAGCATCACTGTAAAATCAAAGAACATATCGATCAGTCAAGTATACGCACCAATATTTGAATGTGAAGAAGTTGCAATTGATGAATTCTGTGCTAAATTATAAGAGATAATTAAAAAAAACATTCCCAAGATAGATTTCCTCAGATACTTGAGACTCAAATGCCAAAACTGGACCAGATGCTTAAGAACAGTGGTCTGAGGCACAGTAGGCAAATGCGGGTTTGGAGAAACAAATGAGGGTGGACAAAGACTTTTAGACTTTGGTCAATCATTCATTCATTATTAAGTGCCGTCTCCGCAACGAAGGTTGGCTGCAACGTATCTCCAACATCTCCTGTCTCTTGTCTTGGTGGTGCACTCTGCTAGACTGTAACCTGTCCATCGTGTAATGTTACTCTCCCACATGTATATCTGCCTACCTCTTGCTCGCTTCCCTTTGACTTTACCCTCAAGTAATGTCTTCAATAAGGTGTCATGTCTTTTAATGTGTCCAAAGTATTTTATTTGCCTGATCTTTATTTCTCTTAGTAGTTCTTTCTTCATATTAAGTGTCTTTAGCACCTCTTTATTTGTTTTCTTCTCTTTCCATGATGTTCTCCCTATTCTTCTATATACCCACATCTCAATGTATCAATTTTGTCTTCTAATTGTTTATTTAGTGTCCATGTTTCTGAGCCATACATTAATATAGAATAGATGTAGCATTTTATAATTCTCATTTTTAACTTGTTTGTAATTTGTTTAGATATTAATAATTTCCTCATGCCATTGGAGGTACCTTTAGCCATTCCTATTCTCCTTTTAACTTCTGTTTCACATCTGCCATCATTTGTGACTATGTGTCCAAGATATTGATACTGTTTTACTTGTTGTAGTTTCTCTCCCTGTATGTTTATGTTTACCTCCTGTTCTTCTGTGTCTTTGCTGATTATCATGGTTTTTGTTTTTTGAATATTTATATCCAGCCCATATTCATTACTTGATTTATTGACTTGATATATTAGTCTTTGTAGTTCATGTTCACTTTCTGCTAAAAGAACAGTGTCATCTGCATATCTAATGTTGTTTATTATTTTCCCATTGATCTTGAGTCCTGGTAGGTCAATCATTACAAATACTCTATTTCCTTCTAAAATATCCAGGACAATGTGGCACTCACCTTTAAACGGAAATACATAATCAAATGAGCATGAAAAACGGAGATCTCCTTGGCGTAGTGGTTAAGCGGTTCGCCTTGTGTTCAAGAGGTCACGGGTACGAATCCGGCTAGTGGCGTCTTGTTTATAAGGTGGATTTTTTTCCCGGAGATCCATGTGGATTATCACTTGAAGCTACGGAGTTACGTGCTATTAGTGGTACTCTCGGCAAGCAGCATGCCGCTTCTTTGAGTGTGACGGAGTACATATGGGAAAAACGAGTACAGTGAAGTCAATCTTCTACATAACCAAATAGACTATATTCTTGTTTCAAAACTATTTAAATCGTGTGTTAATCAAGTCAGGAACAGAATTTCCTGGACCAGGACGTGGTAATGGCCACGCTAAACTTAACCTAAAAAAGCAATATCACCAACAAAATTACTCCAGAATAAGATTTGATATAAATAAATGGAAATGCCAGTAAATCGTGATAATATTTCAGGAAACATCAGGTGGTAAATTTGCAGCATTAAATTTCATTCACGATATTGACACAACAACAAAAAACATGAACGAAGCCATTTTGGAAAGGGTGATAGAAATACCCGGTAAAAAGCAAACCCAACAAAAGCCATGGGTAACAAATGACATATTACAAACGTGCAATATCAGAATAAATTAGAGAGGATAAGAAAGAAAGCTTCGTCTCTAAAGAAAAATATAGTAAAGTGAACAAAAACATATTAGATGCAAAATTAAAAAAACAAAAGAGAAATAGATTAACAACAAATGTGAGACTATCAAAACAGCTATACGACATTACAACAGCAAGGATGCCAATATTCTTTTTCTTCGGCGTTCATTTTCAAACTCCCGCTGGATCTCCTTTGTAACAGGACCATGGTCCTACTAAATTTCAAGCATTTAGTCCAGAGAATGGAAATGCGTTGTGTCTCAGTTTTATTTGCGACAATGGCCCGACACTTCCGTCTTCGGCTTAGGATGCCAATATGATGATATCGCGACCGTGTGATGCCGGAGCCCGAAAGGGGAGCAAAGAATAGTAACACTGTTTACCTTCCACGCATGTCGTAAAAGGCGACTAAGGAGGTTATGGATGGAGTTGGCTGTCCCATCCCATATAGGGTCAGTGACTCAAAGTCATGCTGAAGTCGAATGTGTCAGACCGAAGGGCGCAGATATCGCAGCAATGCTGTAAACCATGACACAACGCATTCCGTTCTCCGGACTACATCCTGCTAATGTGCAGGAGTTTGAGAACGAACGTAGAAGAAGAAGATACCATCAAAACAGATATACGACATGACAACAGCAAGGAGGCTTATGCCGTATTTTTAAAAAAAAAAGACACAATCTCATAAAGCTAAGATATCCATTATCATCATGTGACATATAGAACGCGATCTTCCTCATAGATTCTCTGAGACACTCCGCGAATCTGGCAGAGTTGACCTACCCCCATCTTGCGACATGTTTAAACAACCTGATATATCACTGCACCAGAATATCCAAAGTGGAATTACTAGGCACATTACTTCTGTAGTTTGCCATTGCTTTCATGAGAAAATCCGTGTATCGAAAAGCACACAGAGAAAACACATTTTTTTAGCGTGATATCCAATACAGAAAACATAAATGGCAAAACGCTAAATAAAGAGCAACAACGAATTAATAGATGGACTGGATAATGTAAAAAAATTATACAACTGTACAATAAGTCAAGACCGTGAGATACTTAACAACATGAGATTCAAGAGAAGTAGATGATTCTGACATCTTGAGAGAACAAGTTGAAAATTCTATACAATCAATAAATAAGTTAAAAGATACTAGAGATGGATAATATATCTGCTGAATTCCTCAAAATTGGAAGAATTGAAACAATAAATGTTATGAGAACACTTTGTCAATGCATATGGGAAACAAAAAAGTGGCCTACAGAATGGACACAATCGCTGCCAAAGAAAGAGAATTTAAAATTGTGAAAAAATAGAACTATTAGCCTTATCACTCATCCAAGCACAGTAATGATAAGGATATTGTTTAAACAGATTAAAGTAATGATAAGGATATTGTTTAAACAGATTAAAGTAATGATAAGGATATTGTTTAAACAGATTAATTATCCTCTCCGCACATTGGGCATGTCCATAGTTGCTGAAATCTCCTCTTCAGTAAATCGCTTAGGGTATAATTGCTGATGGTTCCTGTTCAATGTAGGTTCACTCCTATTTTTTTAACTATTTGTTGGGTGTTCTCTACGCGCAGCGTCCATCCTCACTCCATACCACGCATGTCCTCACTCACGCAATCTCAACATTGATTCATTCTTATTTATCGTACAATCATCTTATCGTGCGGGCGCACGAAGGGCAATAAATATGTCTGTTCGGTCCAGATATTGACCATCTGTTATGGTGGCGAAGCTGGCTATTTGGTCGGCCAGTTCATTTTCCTGCACATCCGCGCGTAACAGAGACACTTGCTATATAACAGAGTTGATAACAGAGTTGATAACAGAGTTGATAACAGAGTTGATAACAGAGAGGCATGGTGAAATGTGTGTGTTGTGTTTCCAAAGTGACACCCCTACAACCCTGAAGGTTCTGGGTTTGATGATGATGATGATGATGATGATGATGTTCTACATGGAATTGAAAGGAAACAAGACGAAGCAAAAAGTACACTGGATAACTTCTAGCGGAACGATGCCCGACGGTTTCTAGTTCCAGTAAGTAAAGAATACACTGGATAACTTCTAGCGGAACGATGCCCGACGGTTTCTAGTTCCAGTAAGTAAAGAATACACTGGATAACTTCTAGCGGAACGATGCCCGACGGTTTCTAGTTCCAGTAAGTAAAGAATACACTGGATTACTTCTAGCGGAACGATGCCCGACGGTTTCTAGTTCCAGTAAGTAAAGAATACACTGGATTACTTCTAGCGGAACGATGCCCGACGGTTTCTAGTTCCAGTAAGTAAAGAATACACTGGATTACTTCTAGCGGAACGATGCCCGACGGTTTCTAGTTCCAGTAAGTAAAGAATACACTGGATTACTTCTAGCGGAACGATGCCCGACGGTTTCTAGTTCCAGTAAGTAAAGAATACACTGGATAATTTCTAACGGAACAACGCCCGATAAAGTTTAATTCCAATAAGTCCAATTTACTACCACGATTGATTTGTTTATTGTATTGTAGAATAGCAGAACAGTGTAAAATAATATTCAGGCAGCAGAGATAGTGTTTTATAGAAGAATGTTAAGAACACAGCGGACAGATAAAAAAGTGTAATGAAGATATCTTGAAAGAAGTTAATTAAAAATGAGAGCTGCTCGCGGGCATCAGAAAGAGACAATTCACATTTTTTGAAACATCAGCCCTATCTTATCTATTCGCTAAACACTTTGTTGCTTTTCAGCGTCAGGGGTAGAAGAGTTGTCTGGAGATGACCCTCGTGTGTACTGAGTATATTGTGGAGTTTGTCGCCTCTTTTACTTCGGTTTCCATCGTTTTCGAGGTCGACCTCTAGGTCTGCCTTCACTGTATCTGTGTAGCATAACTTGCTGTGGTATGCTGTCGGATGGTAGTCTGCTCATGTTTGCAAACCATTTGATCTGTTGGCTCTTAATATACTCCAAGATTGGGGTGGTACCGGTTCTTTGTCTAATGTCCTCATTTCTCACTCTGTCTTAGCGATATTCCTAGGATCCTGCGTAGGCATGCCATTTCAGCTGTCACCAGTTTAATACATCATGAGAAGAGAAAAGATGGAATACATTGTAACAACAGGCTTGTTGAAGAGCAAGAGAGGTATGGAAGACCAAGAGAGAAGATGCTTGACAGCCTAGCTTTGTGGCATGGAAGAACATCGGTATTTGAAGTGATTGACGAAATAGAAGGCCGTGGTAAAACACGATAACTAACACCATTCGTCATGGAACATAAGAAAATAATGAGTGGCTGCACACGGTATGGAACATAAGAAGAAATGATTGACAGCACACGAAACAGAATGATATGAAAAGATATTATAAACAACTTCACACAGCATGGAACATGAGCAAGAAAAAATACATAACCAACTTCACACGGCAAGGACCATAATAAGGAGAAAAAAATACATAACTAACTTCACACGGCAAGGACCATAATAAGGAGAAAAAAATACATAACCAACTTCACACGGCAAGGACCATAATAAGGAGAAAAAAAATACATAACTAACTTCACACGGCAAGGACCATAATAAGGAGAAAAAAATACATAACTAACTTCACACGGCAAGGACCATAATAAGGAGAAAAAAATACATAACTAACTTCACACGGCAAGGACCATAATAAGGAGAAAAAACACATAACTTTATGATTGAAAATTGACTTAAATACACATTTTAAATTCATTTTCTCGCTGGCAGTGAAGTTGTAGTTTGCTTGCAGTTGCCCCACGACTGTACTCAATCTAACTCATGTTTTTGGTATCATTACAGCGATTTATCAACATTGTTGTCCGTCTGTTACTCTGCGACCAAATACCTAACTATTTTCAAAGTTTAGGTGTTGATAGATCGATCTCGCAGTCTTCGATTGACTGATTGGGTGACTACAAGTCGTCTGGAAACTTCCTGTATTTACACACTTTTTTTGTTTTGGAATATGCCATGCAACGATATATATCACATTGACCCTGCAGGGTTGCCAGATAAATGGAACAATTTATGGCGAAATTGTTGGTAAAAATGGCCAAAGTGGCCGAATATCAAAATTGTGTCAATCAATCAATCAATAAACCCATAACCCTTCAGGGTCGTAGGGGTACCACATTGGATGCTTCAGCACACATAGTCCTCCAGCGAATTCTATCGTCAGCGATGCGGATGAGTGTGGAAATATCTAGCCCTGTCCATTCCTTGATGTTGTCTGTCCATGTCTTTATTTGGCCTCCTCTGCTTCTTCCACCCTCGACAGTTCCCTGCAGTATTGTTTTTGACAAGGAATCGTGCCTGCATACATGTCCGAAACATGCTAGTTTTCGTCGTTTCACTATTGAAAGCAATGGCTCCTGGACACCTGCACACATCTCTACTTTATTTCTTACGTACACATTGGTCTTATGTTCCCTATAGGAAATTCGTAGAATTCTTCTGTAGCATTTATACTCGAAAGCCTGTAATCTTCTCTCCATGTCCGCAGTGAGTGTCCAACTCTCACAACCATACAACACAACAGAAAGCACCAGCGACCTATACAGTTTGATTTTCACTCCAACACTGATGTTGCTTTTCCAAATCACAGTTAGCCTTGACAATGACGCTAAAGCCATCTCCAGCCTTATTTTTAGTTCTGCTTTGCATTTACCATCGCTGCATATACTGGATCCGAGGTATTTGAAGGTATTCACCTCTTCAAGCTTGTGTCCATTCATCATGATATTAGTCTGGTTTTCTGTGTCTCTGCTGTTTACCAAAATTTTGCTCTTATCTGAATTGATTTCCATTCCGTACTTGCTGGTAACTTTTTCTAACTTTGATGTTAATTCTTGCAATGATTGTTCTGACCCAGCTATAAGATCAATATCATCAGCGAAACGCAAGTTGCAAATAGGGCGACCTCCGATCGATAAAGACGTGTTGTAGTCATGCAATGTTTCTAATTTTAAAATTTTTAAATTTTAAAATTGTGTACAAACTACTAAAACATCATGGAGTTTCAAGAATTTTATCTTTCTATAAACTTGTGTTACCTTTTTACAATTATCAACATTCATTCATTTCATGACAATCTTTTTTTTCCTTTTCTTTCGTTTCGCTTTATAACCGTTTATGTCTTGCATCGTCATGAGTACAAGAGTTCTATGGAGATGGCTTTTTTGTGTGCCTCTTGTATTCGTTGACTATTTTATTTCTGTAATCCATCGTTAGTGAGGTCTGCACCTGGCTTTGCATTAATCGTGTCTGTATAGTAATGCCTTTTTGTGGAGCATTGTCTGATGGGAGTCAAATGTCTTCTATACAACTTCTGTTTTTACTCCTATTTGTTTTTAGCTAGTATTTCTTTAATCTATTTAACAATATCCTTATCATTTATTTAATCTGTTCAAACAATATCCTTATCATGATTGGCAACACAGCAATGTGTACATGTGGACAGGCAGCACATAGTGCCAAACATATACTTCAAGAGTGTTCTGAGCATGAAACGCTGAGGCAGACATATTGGCCAGAGGAAACAACACTGGAATCAAAGCTCTATGGGACACTGTATGAACTACAAAAGACAGTGCGTTTTATTAAGGAGACAGAATTACAGATATAGACATGTTTCAAGTGAACGAAAGAAGAATCCTTATCATTACTTTAATCTGTTTAAACAATATCTTTATCTTTACTGTGCTTGGATGAGTGATAAGACTAATAATTCTATAATTTTTTCACAATTTTAAATTCTCTGTCTTTGACAGCGGTAAAACCAGCGACTATGTCCATTCTGTAAGCCACTTTTTGTTTGTTTCCCATATGCTTGGACAGCGTGTACACATAACATTTATTGTTTCTATGCCCCCAAGTTTGAGGAGTTCAGTACAGTATCTTTCTCTAGTATCTTCTCACTTTTTTATTGATTGTGTAGGATCTTCAACGTTTTCTCTGAAGATTCTCAGAATCATCTACTTCTCTTGAATCTCGTGAGATGTTACGTATCTCACGTTCTTGAGTTATTGTACAGTTGTATAATTTGTTACAATATTTAGTTCATCTATTATGTATTTGTGGCTTTTTATTTAGCGTTTTGCCATTTTTGTTTTCTGTAATGGTTATCTTAGCTTTCCGTGGTTGTATACGTTTTTTTAAAATATGCATATGCTTCCTTGCTGTTGTCATGTTGTCTAGTTGTGTTGATGATTTCACATATGCATCCTTGCTGTTGTCATTTTGTATGGTTGTGTTGATGGTATCACATTGGTAATTTGATCCATTTCACTTTTCCTTATTTAATTTTGCATCTTCTAATCTTGTCCACTTGACTATATTCTGTTTTAGCTACTAAACGTTCTCTCTGGTCTTTTCTAATTTCTCCTAAGATATCACATAATTGTAATATCAAATTTGAAATATCCATGGTGTGTGCAGGATGTGCTTTTTACCAAGTATACCCAGTATGTGTGTATATATATATATATATATATATATATATATATATATATATATATATATATATATATATATATGATATTGAGAGTCTAGTAAGCGGTCATTTCGCAATTAGAAGAGGAAATCCGTTGAGTTATTTTCTCAGTAATGGGGACTTTTCAAGCGAGCATTTTTATTTGCATCTTTCTCTGTTTTTCTTGACAATGCACACATTCAGCGAATGGTAGAAATGGGAGGGACTAGAGAAGACGAAAGTGCACCCTCTTCGGATAGATCAGATGAACGCGCAATCAGCAACTGACTGTGACGTTGTGCTTATAGATGGTTAGATGAATGACGAACGGCAAGCAGAGCATATATGGGAATGTCCCCAGTGCTGTGACGCTTGTTTCTAATCAAGAATCTTTATTTTTAACCATATCTTGAAACATATTAGTTCTGAACAATGCTTCTCCCCCACTCAGGTGCTGCCTCAGATATATTCACTCAGGTGTCAGGTGCTGCCTCAGACATCCCTCACTCAGGGGCTGCCTCAGACATCCCTCACTCAGGGGCTGCCTCAAACATCCCTCACTAAGGTGCTGCCTCAGACATCCCTCACTCAGCTGCTGCCTCAGACATCCCTCACTCAGGGGCTGCCTCAAACATCCCTCACTCAGGGTGCTGCCTCAGACATCCCTCACTAAGGTGCTGCCTCAGACATCCCTCACTCAGCTGCTGCCTCAGACATCCCTCACTAAGGTGCTGCCTCAGACATCCCTCACTAAGATGCTGCCTCAGACATCCCTCACTAAGGTGCTGCCTCAGACATCCCGAGTTTTGGTCGTGTTTTCCCAGATTTTGGATTCTATGTGGAAGCCTATATTGAGAATTTATACATGTTTTTATACATCAGCCATTATCTACTGCGGGATCGTTGACCTTCAGCCAGTTCTACGAATAGTACTTGCTTTGGGATGTGGTAGTTTGACATTCTACGAACGTGACCCAGCCATCGCAATCTATTTATATTAAATGATTCCATGGCAGATGGTAGCTGAGTGTTTCCATGACAGATGGTAGCTGAGTGTTTCCATGGCAGATGGTAGCTGAGTGTTTCCACGGCAGATGGTAGCTGAGTGTTTCCATGGCAGATGGTAGCTGAGTGTTTTCATGGCAGATGGTAGCTTAGTGTTTCCATGGCAGATGGTAGCTGAGTGTTTCCACGGCAGATGGTAGCTGAGTGTTTCCATGACAGATGGTAGCTGAGTGTTTCCATGGCAGATGGTAGCTGAGTGTTTCCATGGCAGATGGTAGCTGAGTGTTTCCATGGCAGATGGTAGCTGAGTGTTTCCATGGCAGATGGTAGCTGAGTGTTTCCATGGCAGATGGTAGCTGAGTGTTTCCACGGCAGATGGTAGCTGAGTGTTTCCATGGCAGATGGTAGCTGAGTGTTTTCATGGCAGATGGTAGCTTAGTGTTTCCATGGCAGATGGTAGCTGAGTGTTTCCACGGCAGATGGTAGCTGAGTGTTTCCATGACAGATGGTAGCTGAGTGTTTCCATGGCAGATGGTAGCTGAGTGTTTCCATGGCAGATGGTAGCTGAGTGTTTCCATGGCAGATGGTAGCTGAGTGTTTCCATGGCAGATGGTAGCTGAGTGTTTCCATGGCAAATGGTAGCTCAGTGTTTCCATGGCAGATGGTAGCTGAGTGTTTCCATGGCAGATGGTAGCTCAGTGTTTCCATGGCAGATGGTAGCTGAGTGTTTCCATGGCAGATGGTAGCTGAGTGTTTCCATGGCAGATGGTAGCTGAGTGTTTCCATGACAGATGGTAGCTGAGTGTTTTCATGGCAGATGGTAGCTGAGTGTTTCCATGACAGATGGTAGCTGAGTGTTTCCATGGCAGATGGTAGCTGAGTGTTTCCATGGCAGATGGTAGCTGAGTGTTTCCATGGCAGATGGTAGCTTAGTGTTTCCATGGCAGATGGTAGCTCAGTGTTTCCACGGCAGATGGTAGCTGAGTGTTTCCATGACAGATGGTAGCTGAGTGTTTCCATGGCAGATGGTAGCTCAGTGTTTCCACGGCAGATGGTAGCTGAGTGTTTCCATGACAGATGGTAGCTGAGTGTTTCCATGGCAGATGGTAGCTGAGTGTGGGGCAACACTTCCATGTTGGTGGTTGTGTCATGCCATTTGATGTTTACGATCTTGCGGAGACATCTTAGATGAATGATGTTAAGTCTCATCTCATGTTTGGTGTAGGTAGTCCATGTTTCAGATCAGTAGTATAGTGTACTCAGCACGCATGTTTGATAGATCTGTATCTTTGTTTTCAATTGTAGCTTATAATTTTTCGAAATCTCTTTCGACGATCCGCCAAAAATAGTAGCCTCTTTTCCTATACATGAGTGTATTTCATTGTCTAGCAGGGGTCGGGAACCTTTTTGTCTGAAAGAGCCATGGACACCACATATTTTGAAAAGTAATTCTGTCAGAGCCATAAATTATGTTTAAAACTAAAAATTCAAATAAATGTGTGCATTTTGTGTAATTTCAACACTAAAAGTACAATAATTATGTCTCTGAATTCTTTTTAATAACATTGTTATGCTGTTGCTAATCAATAATGAGTATTTCTTACCATTAATGCGACTTCTGATGCTGAGCTGCAGTAGACTTTAGCTCATTTGTAGAATGAAATATTGATATGCAATTAATATGTAGATCAAAGGAGTCTGAAGAAATGTTTTTTTTTATAATCGAAAATTTGTCTGTGAGCCAGATGCAACCATCAATAGAGCAACATCTGGTTCGCGAGCCATGGGTTCCCGAACCCTGGTCTAGGGAAAAGCTGGATGTAATTGTATATATATATATATATATATATATATATATATATATATATATATATATATATATATATATATATATATATATATATATATATATGCGCACGCCCTAAGCTATAGTTTGTGTAGCTTATATGTAAATCCGGCACTGTATATGAATCATTTCGAGCCTCCATAGAATAGGACAACTAGATTAATCCCTCAAACCACTTTAGTCACCTCTTACGACATGTGTGACAGGTAACAGAATCACTATTCATTGCTCTCTGTTTAGGGCTGAGTCAACAGTCTTACAGTAACTGATTTGACAGAATGACACTGATGTGACAGAATGACGATGATTTGACAGAATGACACTGATCTGACAGTATGACACTGATCTGACAGAATGACACTCACAGACATATACTCCAATCAGGAGTGTGCCAATTTATCTGGAGATAATATGACACAGTCATAGAACAATTTATCTGGAAATAATATGACACAGTCATAGAACAATTTATCTGGAGATAATATGACACAGTCATAGAACAAATAGTGTTCTGCATTTCGATTAACTTAACACCCCTTCAAAAAGGTTACCTCCATTTAGTACGGGTGTTAACTTGGAAGGCACCCAACTGTGCCCTCTATCATCTGCTTGCGATGACTGCCCATCTGCTCAGAATGAAGCTCGGTCGAATCAAAAATAACGTACGTAGGAAATATTTGTTAGTTAAGAATGGGAACATTCCTGGAAGAACTGACTCTCACATCAATTAATGTTGCCTTGGGGAAACTTATCAATCAAAAGCAAAGTCTAGGGTAACAACCCCCCCCCCCCCCCACTCCTATTTCAGAATAAATGTGTTTTGCTGAAAAATGAATTAATTGCCTTGGGAATCAAAACTGAAGCCGGCTTAGAAGAAGAGAGCGCGAAATGTTGGAAAATAATTTGCGGGGATTAAGAGAAGAAATAAAAATAGGAGTAAAGAGAAAAGAGATGAAGGATGTAAGGAAGATGATGGATTGTGAGATGAAAGATGTAAGGAAGATGATGGATTGTGAGATGAAGGATGTAAGGAAGATGATGGATTGTGAGATGAAGGATGTACGGAAGATGATGGATTGTGAGATGAAGGATGTAAGGAAGATGATGGATTGTGAGATGAAGAATGTAAGGAAGATGATGGATTGTGAGATGAAGAATGTAAGGAAGATGATGGATTGTGAGATGAAGGATGTAAGGAAGATGATGGATTGTGAGATGAAGAAACGTAGATAGGTTTTCTGTACGGCAGAGGGTTTTTTTTTAAAAGCTATACAACACTATTTTTGTTGTTATTGTAGGTATTTGAATGACTTTTTCTGGGAAAACAAGTAAAGGGTGAGGGTTGTACCAGTGTTGTCTTTGTTGGCTTACTTTCTATGGTTTTTTTTCTCACTTTCTATGGAGGAGCCGTGGTATTGGAACCTTCTCGCCTTTCGCCCAGAGTAAATACCATCACTTCTCTACCTGCTTGGAGAGGCAAGGGAGGTAATAGAAGATGACAACTAAGAAGGAGATATAATTTCTTATTTTGGGAGATGAAGGACAGAAGAGGAAGATGAACAAGTGGAGAGAAAAGAAGAAAAATTAGAAATTTGTCAACTGCCGAAGACGGATATATCGGGTAATTGGCGCAAATAAAGCCATGGTTTGTGAGGAGTACAACACATTTCCATATTCTGGATTACATGCTGCGGGAAATCTAGTAGGACTATTGTCCTGCTACAAGACAGATCCAGCGGGAGTTTGATAATGAAATCTAGTAGGATAATTGTCCTGCTACAAGAGAGATCCAGCGGGAGTTTGAGAATGAAATCTAGTAGGATAATTGTCCTGCTACAAGAGAGATCTAGCGGGAGTTTGAGAATGAAATCTAGTAGGATAAATGTCCTGCTAGAAGAGAGATCTAGCGGGAGTTTGAGAATGAAATCTAGTAGGATAATTGTCCTGCTACAAGAGAGATCCAGCGGGAGTTTGAGAATGAAATCTAGTAGGACTATTGTCCTGCTACAAGAGAGGTAAGCGGGAGTTTGAGAATGAACGCTAAAGAAGAAGAAGACAGTTAAAAGAAAAGGAAGAGTAAACATGAGGTAGAAAATAATAACCGGAAAGTATTGAAGAGTAGAGGAAAGATGAATAAAACATGAGAAATGTGGACAAAGAGGAATTTTTAAAAAAGACAAAATTAAAAGGGGAAAAACGGAGAACAATGAAGATGTGGAGGAAGATGTCAACAAAATATCACTATGATATTTAGATTCAATAGGAAAACGAGAGGGGGCCTACCTTCTTCATACACGTTTATTCTCGCACTCCCGCAGGCTAGAAGGAAGTAGTCGATAGAACGGAATGTGTTGTTCGTGATTAGAAGCCAGCATCATGACACACAGGACATTCCCATTAGTGATGACCTCTCCCATTCCAGCAGCCATCTAAGGGTACACGGACTCAAAGTCCTTGTTAGATGTTGGTTATGTGGTCTTTGTAACATTTCAGAAAGAACACACATTCGTTGTATGTGAACACTCTACTTCTTCTTCTTCTTCTGCGTTCGCTCTCTGATAACCAACACGAAAGTTCATGTGATTTCTGTCCGGGAATGTGAAGTACGTCGTGCTGCCAGTTTCACAACGGAACTGCGTTATTTTGCATTTCAGGGTCAGCACTTCAATTTCGACATGCCTTTTAATCGATTGCGCTTTCCTAGCCTGTGATCACCTTCATATCTTCCACCAGGCGATGGATGTTTATTGACTTTACGCCCCAATGGTTTATCAACCACTTGGACTGTCAGGTCAAAACATGTCCCTGGGTGGAGGAGGAGTTAGTAATCAAATATTTAGACTTGGGTCGACTACGTCTGTCTCGCACGAGGTTTTCCGCTATCAGTGAACTTATCTCGCGTAATAGATTGCGGTATAGAAAAAAAAATTTCAATGTTAGAGCTGGGTGTTCGATAGTAGACTCGACAGCGTTGCTACATTTACTTCGGTTCCCTCGGTTCCCCAAACTCACACTGATGAACAAGATGTGATTTAGTGAAAGGAATACCTTCTATCTTTATTCCTAACATAACTGCGCATTTTGGCCCAACACATACGATATGAGAGTGACATTTGTCTCCATAATTAACCCTGTAAAGTTTCTTTTAGGCCGAAAGGCGCAAACATTACAGCCAATCTGTAAACAATAACACAACGCATTACGTTATCTTGACTACATGCTGTTAACCTGTATGAATTTAAAAAGCAACGCCAAAAACAAAAGAGCGTTCTACAAGGTGGGAGAGGTGGGACATACTCAACAATCGTTACTCGTTTCTTGCAAAATATATGGCAAATGTCAGCGTTGCTACTCTCTACTCTTCTTCCGTTGTTACGGCAACGCACAGGTAGGAGGACCTATAACTCGCTAGGGCAAAGGGAGTGTGACATTGGAGACATCAGCACAAAAGTAACTCCAAACACTTTTGTCTCAGCCGTTTGGACAAATGTAGAAAAGTCGTGCGCGGACTATTCCTTGATGTTGACCAAGCTCACCCTGCCTAAATATCCTGCTAAGAGGTGAAATTGGTAACTACAGGTTTGAGCCGTGGGATAAATGTAGGGTAACAGTCCTCCTCATTATAACCCTATTTGTCTCCATGTGAGATTTGTTTTATTGTGATCATTTGTTTGTCCCGATGAAGGCTTTATAGTCGAAACGTCGTCTGTCCCTGTATCTCGTTGTTAATTTGTTTTATGTTTTATTTTGGTAACACACCTACCTATTTTTGTATATCGTGAGGTTTGAGCCGTGTGTTGTCAATCCGATATTTTCTTTTACCAACTCGTGTCCTTTATTCCTCAGCAATTTATTGCAAAGTAATCTTAGAAAGTGAGTCGTGACTGATTACATGTCCAAACCAAGCAAGTTTTGAAAAATGTATTAAAAAATGTAGATACGCAGATTAGGAATATGAATTTGAAACGAAAGAAAGAAACTTGGGGGAAAATTGGTGAAGAAGCTGACGAAGGAGGTGCAGGAAAGAAGGAGTAGAGATGGCAAAAGAAAAAATGAGTAAATATGACAGAACTTCTGTATTTACATAGTACCTGAGTGCAAAGCGTCACTTGTTCCATTTCCAGTTTCCAGTTGTGGGATGATTTAATATTTGCCTTCTCGCGTCTGGTTTGATCGGAAATCACGTACCTGGCCTAATGTCCACATCAAACAAGACCGCGATATGAAAGAAAATGTAGCGCAACTTTGAATCTCACGAAATCACTGGAAGAAGTTCATTTATCTAGACACTTGGCCAAATTCTTTCTGTACGGGTACTAGTGGCAACCGGCTTTTTATACTTGGCAGTTTATGTCAACTATCGATTATCTTGAATTGATTTTATGATTTTCGCGCTTAGTACTGTTAGCTGTTTATATATATATATATATATATAGCTGGTGAAATCATCACTATCAGGTACCGTCACCGCAGCGAAGTTTTGGCTGCAACGGACATCCAAAATCCTCTGTCTTATACTTTGGTGGTGCTCTGCTAGACCTGTTCATCTCATGATGTTTCTCTCCCACTTATATATCTACCTACCTCTTGCTAGTATCCCCTCATCTCTACCTGCAAGTAAAATCTACTTCTTGCTAGCATCCCCTCATCTCTACCTGCAAGTAAAATCTACTTCTTGCTAGCATCCCCTCGTCTCTACCCGCAAGTAAAGTCCATTATTGAAGGTCCAGTAATGAAAGTCCAGTAATGAAAGTCCAGTATTGAAGGTCCAGTAATGAAAGTCCAGTAATGAAGGCCCAGTATGGTAATAGTTACATGTCAATCCAGCTAGTGAATGCGTGAAGTAGGAAGATGAACAATGACGTGAATTCTGTGACAAACTGCAAGAGTGGCTGCCTCCTTAGTTTGTTGTCAAAGGCAGATGATAGAAATATGGTTAATCGTTGTGGATCGACATCATTGAACCCCGGGCAGATCCATTTACCCTCAGTCTCCTCTAGCAGATTACGAAGGTCATACGTACTAATGGTTGATGTGGCCCGATGGTGAAACGTTCTCGTGTCTCTCCTATCAGAAGACCATTTCTATTACTTTCTTTCTTTCCTTTATAGCCACGTGTGCCGTGAGCCGTCATGGTGAGCTAAAGATTTATGTTCTTTGCCAGTTGGGAGACTTCAGTGCAATTTTAATTCTGACTCTTTAAACTATTTTTGATGTTGTCATTGCACCTGTATCTTGGTCGGCCTTTCGATATATATCCTTGCATTCTTCTTTAGTAAGCTTCCGCCGGAAGTTGCTTTATGTTCATTCTTGTTTTACTACTATCACACCTAACATCGAACTGTTTCCTCCTCAACCGCGATGTCTCATCACATATGGTTATAACCAATATGGATGTGGAAGGTAACGAGAAACCACCATATTATTGCCTTCGCAAATGAAACGTCATGGAAGGTAACGAGAAACCACCATATTATTCCCTTCATAAATGAAACGTCACGGAAGGTAACGAGAAACCACCATATTATTCCCTTCATAAATGAAGCGTCATGGAAGGTAACGAGAAACCACCATATTATTCCCTTCACAAATGAAACGTCACGGAAGGTAAAGAGAAACCACCATATTATTCCCTCCAAAAATGAAGCGTCACAGAAGGTAACGAGAAACCACCATAATATTCCCTTCACAAATGAAACGTCACGGAAGGTAACGAGAAATCACCATATTATTCCCTCCAAAAATGAAGCGTCACAGAAGGTAACGAGAAACCACCATATTATTCCCTTCACAAATGAAACGTCACGGAAGGTAACGAGAAACCACCATATTATTCCCTTCATAAATGAAGCGTCATGGAAGGTAACGAGAAACTACCATATTATACCCTCCATAAATGAAGCGTCACGGAAGGTAACGAGAAACCACCATATTATTCTCTTCACAAATGAAACGTCACGGAAGGTAACGAGAAACCACCATATTATTCCCTTCACAAATGAAACGTCACGGAAGTACACACAATTATTCAGAATTCTACTATTGAAATGTAGGTTGCTAGATCGATAGTACAAACTAGAACACAAGAGAGTAAGACGCAGGAAATGGGCCCAGAGATGACATGCACACTAGAGTGCACCGGCCGGTGCTCCATAGCTGGTCGAGCATCAGGGTCAGTGAACCACAGCTGGCCAAGACCCTCAGTACAGTTCCACGCAGTGGGCATGGAAACAGGAGTGCAGCAACCTTGCTGTAGCCTGGCCAAGTAAGTAAAAAAAGTAAAGTAACCCATAGCATTTATTAATGCCGTAGGGGTGTGAGATGTTAGCAATCACACATTTCACAGGCTCTGCAAATGAGGGCGGTAGCCATCTCCTCTCCCTCGCAGTCTTTACTTCCCGGATTAATCCGGTACCCAAGTACTAGCGATTGAAGATACGGGAATGCCAAACCGGCCCAAAAAAATGCTGACTGAAAACGGATGTGTCAGATCGAAAGGCGCAGATAACGCAGCTTGCTGTAAAACATGACACAAAGCAGATCACCCTCATACGTCCTTCTCAGGACGATCAGCGGGTTGCTTTCAGAGGGTACGACGAAGAAGAAGAAGAAGATACGCAGGAAATTGAAAGACTGAAAGTTTTATCATTGTAGACAGGCTACATGAGAAATATATGAGAATAATACAAGCGGATGCAATATCTGAGCCGTGTCGTGCTATGATGCAAAGAGGCGGCGGAATCAGGCAGCATTAATCGAAATGTTTTGTCGGGAGTGACATTTCGAAGAAAAACCATTTAATGGGGAATTCGAAGCGTTGCATCATACTGAGAAAATCTAGCGCACAGTCCGTTGAAGGATAGTTTGACAGTTTGACTTGACATGCGTCACATGTCTTCATTGTTAGCAGGAGGGAGATATGTTAACAATTGTGAGATATGTTCATAGTTAACAGCCGAAGTTAACATGAGAATAGAAATGGATAAAAGTACTTTCAGTGACTTTGGGAAAATATTAACATCTAAACAAATTAGAAATAAACTAAAAATGAGAATTAGAAAATGCTACATCTATTCTTCCGCCAAAATGGCCGACTAGAACGAATGTGTTCTCTTTACGATGCTCGATTAACGGTTGTTCCTTCCCGAAAGTAATGGCAACCTACGGGAATATTGTGCCTAGAAATTTCAAATGGATTAATTGAATATTCCAGAGTGTTGGTTACTAAACACAATAACAAAAAGAAAACTACGCCTGTTTGGTCATATAAAGAGACATAACTGTTTAGAAAGACAAATAATGGAGGGAAGAGTACCTGGGAAGAGGAGAAGGGGCAGACCAAGAAGACGATGGACTGACGACATTAAAGATAACATGAATACATCGCTAGAAAATGCAAGCCACATCGCCCAAGACAGATAGAGGTTCAGAGAATTCATTGGGAAGACAACGTTCTGGAAGGAATACGTCACATGACACACACATACATCACATGACACACATACGTCACATGACAACAACATCTATTCTATATTAACGTATGGCTTAGAAACATGGACAATGAACAAACAACTAGAAGAAAGAATTGATGCATTTGAGATGTGGATATATAGAAGTGTAAGGAGAATTTCATAGAAGGAGAAGAAAACAAACAAAGAGGTTCAAATAAAACTTTGTATGAAGAAGGAGTTATTAAAGAAAATAAAGATCAAACAAATAAAGTGTTTTTGCCATATTAAAAGACCTCGTTGAAGACCTTATTTAAGAGTAAAGTCCAGGGGAGGTGCGCAAAAAGTAGGCAGAGATACCAGTGGGAGGGAAACATCACGAGATGGACAGGTTACAGTCTAGCAAAGTGTCCACCAAGAAAGGACACTGTGGATGTTGGAGGTCTGTTGCAGTCAACCTTCATTGCGGAGACGGCACTCAATGATGATGAATAGTCGTGAGACGTCTTGATAGTTAACAGACGTGAGATATGGTACCAAGTTAACAGACGTGAGATATGGTACCAAGTTAACAGACGTGAGATATGGTACCAAGTTAACAGACGGGAGATATGGTACCAAGTTAACAGACGTGAGATATGGTACCAAGTTAACAGACGTGAGATATGGTACCAAGTTAACAGACGTGAGATATGGTACCAAGTTAACAGACGTGAGATATGGTACCAAGTAACAGACGTGAGACGTCTTGATAGTTAACAGACGTGAGATATGGTACCAAGTTAACAGACGTGAGATACGATACCAGTTGCTGTTATGTATCACGCAGTATTACCTTATATTGATTGTGATACCAGTTGCTGTTATGTATCGCGCAGTATTACCTTATATTGATTGTGATACCAGTTGCCAGGCATATTAAGTCTTGAGATATATTAACAGTAGTGAAATATATTAGCAGTTAACGCGAGGTATATTCGTAATTCACAAAGGATATGTATTATAACATTTAACGGGAGATATGTTAACAGACGTGCGATAAGTTAACAGACGTGAGATATGTTCATAGTTAACAGACGTGAGTTATGTTCATAGTTAACATATGTGAGATATGTTCATAGTTAACAGACCTGAGATAGATTAACAGGAATGAAAAATGTTTAAAGAAATAAGATATGTTATCAGTTACCGTGAGATATATTCATAGTTCAGAGACGCGATGTGTGTTAAGTTAATGTGAGATACGTTAAAAGATCTCAGATATGTTAACACTAGCGATCTGTTATCATAACTTAACAGTTAACATACCTCCGTAGTTCTTGCCCGGCATCTTGACGATCCAGCAAAGACATTTTCTTCAGTGGAATCATGAAGAGGACACTGATCTATATCCACTTTTCGAAGATCTATATCAATTCCACTTGTTCCCCTGAAAACACATAGTTAATTATACGGTTAGTTAATTCCTCTAGAGACAAAGACGGCACATAGTCACATCTCTTCATTTTGAGAACCTCATTACAAGTTACTGTTGTTCTGTATAACGGATACGTTATATTGAAATACGTTATTAGGTATCTTCTTCTTTTTCTGCGTTCGTTCTCAAACTCCTGCAGATTAGCAGGATGTAGTACGGAGAACGCAATGCGTCGTGTCATGGTTTACATCATTGCTGCGATATCTGCGCTTTTCGGCCTGACATATCCGACTTCAGCATGGCTTTGGATCACTGACCCTATATGGAATGGGACAGACAACTCCATCCCATAACCTTCTTAGTCTCCTTTTACGACATGCGTGGAAGGTAAACAGTGTTGCTATTCTTTGCTCCCCTTTCTGGCCCCGGCAACACACGGGCGAGTTATTAGGCATTAATTAGGTTGATTATCCTCTTCGCACACATAGGTGCTCAGATCTCCGCGTCAGTAAATCTCTCAGGCTGATGGTTCGGGTTCTATCTTGGTTCAGTGATTTTTTTAAATATTATGTGTTCTCTACGGGCCGCATCTATCCTCACTCGCAAGTCGCGCATTCTCGATATTGACCCACGCTCATGTATCTCAAAATCCTCCGATTTTGCTAACTCACGAAGAGCACTGAGTATGTCTGCTCTGACCATAAACTGACCACCTGCTATGGTCACTATCAGCATCAGGTGCCATGCCGGCAGGCGTAGGCGATCATGGTTCTCCACAGATATATGTCTCCAGTATTATGTATCAGGATCGTTGTTGTTTCCCTGCAGTGCCAGGTTGTTAAACTGTCCAATATTTTCTCACGTTGTCTCCCTCATGTTGCTTTCAGTCTTGCCCGTTGTAACTATTTTCTCCAAACCTCCTTGTCTCATAACGTTGCCAAAAAAATGAAGATTATTATTTGTCTTATATTTTTGATTAAGCTCCGTTTTGAGTTTCAACACCTCCACATTAGTTTTCCTGGCAGTCCATGATATTTTCTGCACACTATTATGGTAGAGAGGCAATAATGAGTTTTATTTATTTATAATTTTTGCAAAGCAGGGGTTCTTAACCTTTTCAGAGCACCGTCCATATGTAATATTCAGTGTGAGAGAACCGTCCATATGTAATATTCAGTGTGAGAGATCCGCCCATATGATATATTCAGCGAGAGAGCACCACCCATATGTTATATTCAGTTTGAGAGCACCGCCCATATGTTATATTCAGCGTGAGAGCACCACCCATATGTTATATTCAGCGTGAGAGCACCGCCCATATGTTATATTCAGTGTGATAGAACCGCCCATATGTTATATTCAGTGTGAGAGCACCGCCCATATGTTATATTCAGCGTGAGAGCACCGCCCATATGTTATATTCAGTGTGATAGAACCGCCCATATGTTATATTCAGCGTGAGAGCACCACCCATATGTTATATTCAGCGTGAGAGCACCGCCCATATGTTATATTCAGTGTGATAGAACCGCCCATATGTAATATTCAGCGTGAGAGCACCGCCCATATGTTATATTCAGTGTGATAGAACCGCCCATATGTTATATTCAGTGTGAGAGCACCACCCATATGTTATATTCAGTGTGAGAGAACCGCCCATATGTTATATTCAGTTTGAGAGCACCGCCCATATGTTATATTCAGTGCGAGAACACGGGCCTTATGTAATATTGATTGTGCGAAAGCCATAACTTATATTAGGAAGTAAATATATTTTTATATTCTTAAAACAAATATTTTTAAACGAAAAGGAAAGTGAAAGTAAAAGTGAAAGTAAAAGTGAAAACTGGTCATATAAATTTTTTTCATTGCTTCGTACACAAATCCTCTTCTATTCCTTTCCCCTAATAATGGTGGATCATAAACGCTATTTATTTCGGCTTGTACAACATAGTGAGAAATTGCATAACGAGAGTACCTCATATAGTTACGAGAGCACCTCATGTAGTTACGAGAGCGCCTCATGTAGTTACGAGAGCGCCTCATGTAGTTACAAGAGCACCTCATGTAGTTACGAGAGCACCTCATGTAGTTACAAGAGCACCTCATGTAGTTACAAGAGCACCTCATATAGTTACGAGAGCACATTTCGTTACGAGAGCATGTAGTTATAAGAGCATCTCATGTCGTTACGAGAGCACATCAGGACGTTACGAGAGCACCTCATGTAGTTACGAGAGCACATTTCGTTACGAGAGCACCTCATGTAATTACGAGAGCACCTCATGTCGTTACGAGCGCACCTCATGTCGTGACGAGAGCACCTCATGTCGTTACGAGCGCACCTCATGTCGTTACGAGAGCATCTCATGTCGTTACGAGCGCACCTCATGTCGTTACGAGAACACTTCATGTGTTACGAGAGCACATTTCGTTACGAGAGCACCTCATGTAATTACGAGAGCACCTCATGTCGTTACGAGCGCACCTCATGTCGTTACGAGAGCACCTCATGTCGTTACGAGCGCACCTCATGTCGTTACGAGAGCATCTCATGTCGTCACGAGAGCACTTCATGTGTAACGAGAGCACAATGGTGCTAGCGAAATCCAGAATGAAAACGCCGTGCGCACAGATGTCTTTTAAAAGTGGCTTCAGGACGTAACCATCAATCCTGGTTTGTCTGTAGTCATTTTCTAGGCAATCTTAATACCTTCAGTAATTGTTCACTGTTTTCTCAACAGCACAATTGTCTGCGGCGGGATTCGAACCCGGCATCATGACAGTCACAGTAACATACTGCTACATAACCTGACATTTGTAACATACATCTATTTATTCATTATAATAATTCTTTGCGTCAGACGTGAAAGAAATTATGGTAAAAGTCACATGAGTAATTTTATACGTCTGTTTTCCAATTATCTAATGTGTCTTCTATTTCTAACACCCCAACAGTGATTTCTATGTAACATCAACTTTTCTTGATTGTTTTCCAAATATTTGTTGGGACTACCCGTTTATCACGTTTTCTGCATCAAATTTCCTACCCATCAGTTTTTTTTTCACGGACATGACAACGATTGCGTCTAGTATCAGCAATTTATACACTATAAATGTTCATCAAGTAGAAAGGGTGATAAAAGATATCGCGTTGCCAATAAAGAGATAATGCACTCAAGTCAGAATCACACTTTGCCCCCAGTTTTTGGTGTTTTTGGACATCGACCGAGGAACTACTTCGATTTATCTTTGCAATATAGACATCCCCTATCTGACCCCTGGAAGCTACTAGAAGCGTAGGAACAGACGCATCAGAAACAGAGGATTTATCTTGACAATATGTGAAGGTTCCTTTCAGCGTGAGATTAAGGGACAAATAGTTTTTGGAGAAGATGTATGTTGTAGTGATGACGTACTAAAGATGAAATAGGCAGAACATGGGGGAAAATGTTAGAGATAAAAGGGCATATGAGTGGGGATAAAATGTAAGAGATAAAAGGGCACATGAGTAGGGATAAAATGTAAGAGATGAAAGGGCACATGAGTGGGGATAAAATGTAAGAGATGAAAGGGCACATGAGTGGGGATAAAATGTAAAAGATGAAAGGGCTCATGAGTGGGGATAAAATGTTAGCGCTGAAAGGGCACATGAATGGGGATAAAATGTAAGAGATGAAAGGGCACATGAATGGGGATAAAATGTAAGAGATGAAAGGGCACATGAATGGGGATAAAATGTAAGAGATGAAAGGGCACATGAATGGGGATAAAATGTAAGAGATGAAAGGGCACATGAATGGGGATAAAATGTAAGAGATGAAAGGGCACATGAATGGGGATACAATGTAAGAGATGAAAGGGCACATGAATGGGGATAAAATGTAAGAGATGAAAGGGCACATGAATGGGGATAAAATGTAAGAGATGAAAGGGCACATGAGTGGGGATAAAATGTAAAAGATGAAAGGGCTCATGAGTGGGGATAAAATGTTAGCGCTGGAAGGGCACATGAATGGGGATAAAATGTAAGAGATGAAAGGTCACATGAATGGGGATAAAATGTAAGAGATGAAAGGTCACATGAATGGGGATAAAATGTAAGAGATGAAAGGGCACATGAATGGGGATAAAATGTAAGAGATGAAAGGGCACATGAATGGGGATAAAATGTAAGAGATGAAAGGGCACATGAATGGGGATAAAATGTAAGAGATGAAAGGGCACATGAGTGGGGATAAAATGTAAAAGATGAAAGGGCTCATGAGTGGGGATAAAATGTTAGCGCTGAAAGGGCACATGAATGGGGATAAAATGTAAGAGATGAAAGGGCACATGAATGGGGATACAATGTAAGAGATGAAAGGGCACATGAATGGGGATAAAATGTAAGAGATGAAAGGGCACATGAATGGGGATAAAATGTAAGAGATGAAAGGGCACATGAGTG
The DNA here is from genome assembly GCA_034231615.1 of Meghimatium bilineatum. NCBI lineage: Eukaryota > Metazoa > Mollusca > Gastropoda > Stylommatophora > Philomycidae > Meghimatium > Meghimatium bilineatum. The sequence continues at coordinate 7,921,895 of CM067310.1, read as the reverse complement.
GGGATAAAATGTAAAAGATGAAAGGGCTCATGAGTGGGGATAAAATGTTAGCGCTGGAAGGGCACATGAATGGGGATACAATGTTAGCGCTGAAAGGGCACATGAATGGGGATAAAATGTAAGAGATTAAAGGGCACATGAGTGGGGATAAAATGTAAGAGATGAAAGGGCACATGAGTGGGGATAAAATGTAAAAGATGAAAGGGCTCATGAGTGGGGATAAAATGTAAGAGATGAAATGGTACTTGAGTCGGGATAAAATGACACCAAATCGATATGTGATAGCTGCAGGAAAAAATTGAAATCAGACAGGCAAAACTTGCAACAGGATAATATCGGATTTCTGATCGTTCTCACAAATAGTATTTATTTCATTGTCATTAAATCGTGCTCCACTGATGATCGGGTTCGAGTTTCATTTCCAGATTTGTTTGCATTTTTTTTGCATATATAAATATAATTGTGAGCAACTATAATTATAATAGTTATATAATGATATAATTATAATTACTCATAATTATATAATTATAAAGTTACTCTTGCACGCTGTGCCAGGCTGTGGTGTTTTACTTTCGGCTCTAGATCAAATGGGACAAATGGGAAATGTGAAACATGAGTTTTGTGATGTTGCTTTCTTTTAACATTGTTAAGCTGTTGAGTCTTTGGACATATTGACATGTTGTTGACAATGAAAGGGGAGGAGGAGGGGGGGTCAGGAATTGTCCAAACATTGAAGGAAAGACCCTGACCAATCTAATTTTTTTTTTGGGTGTGTTTTTTGTTGTTCAAAAAAAAAGTCCTTTAAAATAATTGTGCACGACCATCACGACAGTCGTTATGTATTTTAAGTCACTGTCGTCTGCACAAAACTCAATGTCTGTAATGATTGGCTTCATAAGTATACGTGATTCCAGGATCAGACAGACATCGTGTGGCTAAACCAAGAAGTCTTGGCATCTTGTAAACCCAATGTGCGTAAATTCTTTTTTACAAATTACAAAAAAAGGAACAAAGAGGAGTCTAAACGTGCTAGCCAATGACAGGCCTGCATTTATTGCCTAATGTTGTTCCCATTATTCCTGTAATACTCGGGAAGACACGTGTGGAGGTTGACAGATGACAGGACCTTATTTCTACCACGCGATTGGACTGTCAAGAACTACTTGACTTTTGTGAACATTGCTTTCTGGCAACTAAAGGCTGTAAAGAATTAATGCAACTGTGAGAAAGTAGCCAGAATTTTTGGGAAAACTGCGACCAAGAACAAATATTCTTCGTGCGTCTAATTTTGGCTATACTACATCGCATACATAATTAGAACCAATTTCACAGGGACGGTCAGTAAGGAAAATTTCGGATAAATATTCAAACTCTCATACTCAATCCCTCACAAATTTGAAGATCTGTCTCGGGAATTTCTTGTCGCCACGTATTTTTATCTTATGTTTTTTTAGAAGGCCATCTTGATTCTACTGGAGGTGACTAAGATATGTTTTTATTTTAGCTCCTTACGCGTCTGTCTTGTAGAATGTGTTTGACTGTGTGTATAGAAGTCCATCTTGGGGAATATGTTCTATTGTTTGTTCTATTATTGAATATGTTCTATTGTTTGTTCTATTATTGAATATGTTCTATTGTTTGTTCTATTATTGAATATGTTCTATTGTTTGTTCTATTATTGAATATGTTCTATTGTTTGTTCTATTATTGAATATGTTCTATTGTTTGTTCTATTATTGAATATGTTCTATTGTTTGTTCTATTATTGAATATGTTCTATTGTTTGTTCTAATATTGAATATGTTCTATTGTTTATTCTATTATTGAATATGTTCTATTGTTTGTTCATTATTGAATATGTTCTATTGTTTGTTCTATTGTTTGTTCTATTATTGAATATGTTCTATTGTTTGTAAAGATGTTTGTCTATTGCTTGTTGAACATGTATTACTGCAAGTATTTATTTGACAGAACACGTTTGACTATTCAAATTTAGGAATATGTTCAATAGTTCGTTTATAAATTCGTAATCCCACTTTCAAGCGAATATCTCAGAAACTGTCTGTTATATTACAGAGATGGTGTGCAAAGGATCTCGCATTGTTCTCGTGCGGACCCATGGTTAGCAGATAACCCAGATCCTAATAGTACCTCCTCGTGGTGCACAGTGGAAACAGAAATACAGCTGATCTTGATGTATTCCTGGTTCACAATATCAGGCTTGTGTCCGTGGATGTGGATACTGTAGATGGAATGAGAATTGCCTGCAGAGAGACAGGAAATATTATTCTTCTTCTGCGTTCGTACTCAAACTCCTGCAGATTAGCAGGATGTAGTCCGGTTAATGGAATTCGTTGTGTCATGGTTTACAGCAAGGCTACGATATCTGCGCCTTTCGGTCTGACACATCAGACTTCAGCATGACTTTAGGTCACTGACCCTATATGGGATGGGACAGCCAACTCCATCACATAACGTCCTTAGTCGCCTTTTACCACATGCGTGGAAAGTAAACAGTGTTGCTATGCTTTGCTCCCCTTTCGGGCTCCGGCAACACACGGGCGAGACAGTAAATATCTCCGAAACGCATTTTGTCTCTACCCGGATTAAAAAGCAGAAACATTGGAAGAGCGACCAATGTCAGTGTCCCTAACGTACGTGATCTTACGAGTACATACCAAATCTTGAAAAGATATCAAACACTAGAGGGTGGCGTAGTGTGGGAATTTATTCAGTGACAACGAAGCTACAATATCCAGCACGAGACCAACTGGCGGGATGAACATGCTCGAGAACACACAGAAACCTACATGTCCCATTACAATTGAGACCATTCAAAGTAGGATTCACAATTCAGGTATTGAATACCATGACTTGAACATACACTCCTTGGTTTGGATAAAACATCTAGAATACAGCTTCCCATTGTACACAGAACAAGCATTGGACAAAAAATGTCAAGAAGTTCAAAGTACAAATGTCTGACCGAAGCACTGCAGAGACTTGATCACTGTGGGTAAAGAAGAGGAGGGGGAGCTTAATGACACTGCAAACCAAGCCCAACTCGACTGTCGGCCGTTGTCCATCGTGACTCATACAGAGAGAATTGGGTACAGTACTCAAGGGCCTACTGTAAAGCTCCTTGTCCGAGATTCATATTTTATCTACTCCTTGGGATAATTTACGTGTCAATGAGACAAAATACACAGACCGCGCCTTGCATTGGATTGGGAGGCCATTTCAAGTGGAACATTATCCAACAGAAAAAAAAGATGATATATCCAGACCAAGAGCCAAATGAATTCGAATGTCTGGGTTAATAATATTACAATATAAGTGAACGTTCTTAGATTATTTGCAAAAATTATGGTAGAGTAAAACGGTAACTATCTGCATTGTAATAATGGCACACTTCAAACTCATTTTGAATTATATACGAATGTAAATTGTAAGAAACCAGCAAGATACCACAATAAAAAATACATAGAATACGATGTACGCCTTTGGGTAAACTGGAGTATAGCCATTATATTAAGAGTAAACAATTATGACATCCAACAGAAAATACAGCACCATTTATATTAAATGTCCTGATGCTGTCTCTTCCATAAACATACTCCAGTATTTCCGTGCATTTCATTGGTGACAATCTTGACAACACATCACAATGAATAATAAATAGCACGAATATACTCATGCCAAATATATTCACGAAGTCTGTCAATTACAATGAAATCTCTAAATAAACGACAAAAGACATATTCGCACTTATTGAAATCTTGATTTCCGTATTATAGTTTTTTTGACTTCCTACGTAATAAAAGTAAAAACATAGATACATCAACCGGGACTGTCAGCCGACTCGAGTGAATACTGTAAAATATCGTATATTCTATGCAATTGAGAAGTGGTGTATATGTTTATAAGTTATAGAGGAAAAAATATTAAACTTGTTACATTTTTAGGAAATCCCTTTTTTAAAAAAAAATAGCGTCGGTTTTAGTGAAAAGTGTCATTCCACGGATCTTTGCGATCTAATAGACACTTTCTTAGATTTTTCCTACAAATGTGGTTACCAATTTGTGGACGGACAATAGTAATATGTTCTATGTTCTAACATGTTCTATGTTCTAATATGTTCTATGTTCTAACATGTTCTATGTTCTAATATGTTTTATGTTCTAATATGTTCTATGTTCTAATATGTTCTATGTTCTAATATGTTTAGAACGTTTCTTCTTTTTCTCTTCTTTGACGTTCGTGCTCAATCTCTAGCAGATGTTGCCCGCATAATGGATTGTGTTGTATCTTGGTTTTACAGCTTGGATGCGATATCTGCGACGCTAGGATTGATAAATCCTTCCCCCTTTTGCAGCTGTAGTCAGTTTCTAAACAAAAGCTACTTTCGGAATGGCTTACTGAACGGCAAGCAGAGCATATATGGGAATGCCCCCAGTGCCGTGACGCTCATTCCTAATCAAGAACCAAATTACTTTCAATACTTTGCTGTTGTTTCCCAAACCCTAATCGATAATTCCTGTGATAAATCAGTAAAAATGTTTACTAATAGTCATTTATGAAAATATATAAATCAATATATTTTAACATTAAAACAAACTGATACGAAAAAACAAATCAACAGTATTAAAAACAGAGTAAAACAACGTTAATATATATATATATATATATATATATATAATACAGGAGGTATTACAAGATCACCAGAAATCAATAACTATCGGAGGTCGAACACTTTGTAAAATGCCTATGATATCAATATCTCGGCTGGTTACGAATCTGAACTCCAGGAAGTTACTTCAAAGTTGGAAGAAGGTGATAGGAAATATGGCATGAAAACTAGCATTGGTAATAGCAAGATATTGGTGACTAGTAAAATCAAACAAGATATTGGTGACTAGTGAAATCAAACAAGATATTGGTGACTAGTGAAATCAAACAAGATATTGGTGACTAGTGAAATCAAACAAGATATTGGTGACTAGTGAAATCAAACAAGATATTGGTGACTAGTGAAATCAAACAAGATATTGGTGACTAGTGAAATCAAGCAAGATATTGGTGACTAGTGAAATCAAACAAGATATTGGTGACTAGTGAAATCAAGCAAGATATTGGTGACTAGTAAAATCAAACAAGATATTGGTGACTAGTGAAATCAAACAAGATATTGGTGACTAGTGAAATCAAACAAGATATTGGTGACTAGTGAAATCAAACAAGATATTGGTGACTAGTGAAATCAAACAAGATATTGGTGACTAGTGAAATCAAACAAGATATTGGTGTCTAGTGAAATCAAACAAGATATTGGTGACTAGTGAAATCAAACAAGATATTGGTGACTAGTAAAATCAAACAAGATATTGGTGACTAGTGAAATCAAGCAAAATATTGGTGACTAGTAAAATCAAACAAGATATTGGTGACTAGTGAAATCAAACAAGATATTGGTGACTAGTGAAATCAAACAAGATATTGGTGACTAGTGAAATCAAACAAGATATTGGTGACTAGTGAAATCAAGCAAGATATTGGTGACTAGTGAAATCAAGCAAGATATTGGTGACTAGTGAAATCAAACAAGATATTGGTGACTAGTGAAATCAAACAAGATATTGGTGACTAGTGAAATCAAACAAGATATTGGTGACTAGTGAAACCAAACAAGATATTGGTGACTAGTGAAATCAAACAAGATATTGGTGACTAGTAAAATCAAACAAGATATTGGTGACTAGTGAAATCAAGCAAAATATTGGTGACTAGTAAAATCAAACAAGATATTGGTGACTAGTGAAATCAAACAAGATATTGGTGACTAGTAAAATCAAACAAGATATTGGTGACTAGTAAAATCAAACAAGATATTGGTGACTAGTGAAATCAAACAAGATATTGGTGACTAGTAAAATCAAACAAGATATTGGTGACTAGTGAAATCAAACAAGATATTGGTGACTAGTAAAATCAAACAAGATATTGGTGACTAGTAAAATCAAACAAGATATTGGTGACTAGTGAAATCAAGCAAGATCACATGAATATTCAGTTAAACGGTCACAAGCTTAACATCTTCAAAAATCTCGGGTCCCAAATATGAGATGATGCCGACACTGGAAATTGGATTACGCTATGACTCGAGAAGGCGATGACTACCATGGCAAGGTTGAATATGATTTGGAGAAGTAAGATTACTGTTGTCTTGTAAGATTATTAGCGTACAGATAAATCTATTGAGATTGTTAGAGCTAAGTATATTTTTCTACGGTTGTGAAAGGTGGACATTCAATGTAGACACAAGAAGAAGGATTCAAGTTTTTGAAAACAAGTGCTACAGATGTTTGTTAAGAATTAGTTATATAGAAAACAAGACAAATATATTTGTCCAGAAGTAAATGAGTAAATTTTCAAGTTATCAAGAACCACTTCTGATAGTGTGAAACGGTGTATACATGTTTGGTTTGGACATGTCACGAGACACGCCTCTCTCAAATTATTTTGCAAGGAACAGTCGAGGGTGGAAGGAGGAGTAGAGTATAGAGGAAATCTTGGATTGATAAGATCTAGGGCGTGATTATTTTAAACATCTTAGATTGATTGAGAACGGAGCTGTTTGGAGAGCATTTTGTGCTGATGTATCCAGTGTGGCACCCCTACGACCCTGACGGGTTATGGGTCTAATTATTATTGTTGAAAGAACGCTTCAATCATACACATTTCCTAAACAATCTATCAAAGAACGCTTCAATCATACACATTTCCTAAACAATCTATCAAAGAACGCTTCAATCATATAAATTTCCTAAACAATCTGTCTTCCAAGAAGCCTGAAGTTGAATTCGAACGCTCTATCTTATGCTTCAGATGCGTCCTCATTACCTTTTAGCCACAAAACTGTACACAAACAAGATACAAAGCAATCTCTTTTTAGTAAAGTAAGGAAAGTTGATTCCCCCCCCCCCCACCACTTCAATGAGGCTTGTTTGGCACGACAGTATGGCAACGCTGATGTGAATACAAGAACGTTGGCACAATGGAGGAGAACAAATAAGACATGCCGGTCTCCAATATATGACCTCTGCACAGAATTAATTTGGCCTTCATTCATTACTTTTTGACAGTTATTGTCGTGTTTCTGTTGATCACTATTTGTATACTTGGAGCCGCATGTCAAAAATAGTCAAGGCGACTCCAAATATATAAATATTGAACAACGAAAACACGACAATAATTTAAAAAAGTAATGAATGAAGGCCTAATTAATTCTGTGCAGAGGTTTCCTATATACTAGACGGTCATGGATCAGGTAAAACTCACACACAAGAAATTAGCAAAGTATGATCTACAGCGTCACCACTCTACCTGTGAACTCACTTGAATTTGAAGGTTCCATTTGTGTATCCAAAGAAAGGTACTGTGTACGTCATCATCCAGATGTAGCCGCCACCGCAGTCAAAGTAAGGTACACTCCAATGACCGTCATCGTATCGGACACTAAGGATACTGTCATCTTCCATGGGAGTCAAGCTTGTGTCGTTGAATCTCCACTGCTGAGTACCTGGTCAGAATTGCACAAAAAGTAATATTAAAGTACCTGGTTTTATTCCTTTATATCTGTAGGGGTTTCTCTTAATCCTTTATATCTGGAAGGGGTTTCTCTTAATCCTTTATATCTGGAAGGGGTTTCTCTTAACCCTTTATATTTGAAAAGGATTTCTCTTAACCTTTTATATCTGGAAGGAGTTTCTCTAATATCTGGAAAGGGTCTCTCTTTTATATCGGGAAGGGGTTTCTCTGAACCCTTTATATCTGGAAGGGTTTCTCTTAACCCTTTATATTTGAAAAGGGTTTCTCTTAACCTTTTATATCTGGAAGGGGTTTCTCTCATGAAGCCATATATTTCTTCTTATTCTTCTTCTTCTGTGTTCGTTCTAAAAAACCTGTAGATTAGAAGGAAGCAGTTCGGAGAATGGAATGCGCAGTGTTCTCATTTACAGCTTAGTTGCGATACTTGCGCCTCTCTGTTTGACACATCCGACTTCAGCATGGTGTATGGGTCACTTTGACTTTCTATGGGATGGGACTGCACATCCCACCATAAAAATCTACTTAGTGGCCTCTTATGACATCCTTGACAGCAAACAGTGTCGCTAGTCTTTGCTATCTTTTCGGCCCCCGGCCAAAACTATCGAATCTATCTCTAAATCTTCAAGAGCTGCTTCAAGAGATGGTTGAGTGTTTGAAATAGGAGCAAAGAAAAGCGACAGTGAAAAGCTGCAATTATTGGTGCAAGAGACGTAAAAGGGTGGTTGTTTTTATAGGCGCCCGATATATATATATATATATATATATATATATATATATATATATATATATATATATATATATATATATATATATATATATATATATATATATATATATATATATATATATATATATATATATATATATAAAATAATAGGGAGAACTTCATGACAAGACAAGAAAGCAAACAACAATGAGATTCGAATAACACTGCGAATGAAAAAAAAACACCAATTATTATGGAAATAAGAATCAAACAAGTAAAATAGTTAGAAAAATAGTTAGAATAATAAAATAGTTAGAAAAATAGTTAGAATAATAAAATAGTTAGAAAAATAGTTAGAAAAATAAAAGTCATGACACCTAGTGATAGAGTTTAGTTGGAGGTGAAGTTGAAGGGAAGCGAGCAAGAGGTAGGGAGATATACAAATGAAAGGGGAACATCATGAGACGAGAGAAATACAGTCTGTCAGACTGCACTACAAAGGCAACAAGCAGAAGATTCTTCTTCTTCTTTCATTCACTTGAAACATGTCTATATCTGTAATTCTGTCTCCTTAATAAAACTCACTGTCTTTTGTAGTTCATACAGTGGCCCATAGAGCTTTGATTCCAGTGTTGTTTCCTCTGGCCAATATGTCTGCCTCAGCGTTTCATGCTCAGAACACTCTTGAAGTATATGTTTGGCACTCTGTGCTGCCTGTCCACATGGCCGTGTTGCCAATCTTGAACTTTGTATACATGTGACTGCGGAGTCGGATGTGTCCTGTTCTGACACGTAGAATTATAACTTGTTCTGATCAGTTCATAATGTGATAGTCATCTTGTGTTGGTGTTTGTGGCTTTCTTATTGACTTGATCATCTGTTTTTTCTGATGGTAGGTGATTGGTATATCTGGTTGGTCTTCGGCAGCACCTTCCTTAGCCAGTTGGTCTGCTTTTTCATTTCCTGGTATTCCAGTGAGAGGGTATCCACTGCATGGTTACCCTATACTGGTAAGACAATTCGCTAAGTAGTTTTTTTCAAGTCTTTTAATTTTCTAGACTGGAGAGCTTGAAGCAGAAGATGGAGGTCCGTTTCAGTCAACTTTCATTGCGAAGACGGTGTGTCATTCTGAATGTAGAATAATTCTTCCGGCAATCATTTTCCAAAATCAGATAAACTATCAAAAATCTGGTATTCAAAAACACTAATAAATAACACAAAACTCAAAATCTTCAACTCCTGCATAATTCCAACATTAACATATGGATGCGAAAGTTGGAAAGCAATATCAAACTTAGAACAAAGACTAAACACCTTTGAAAATATGTCTTAGAAGGCTACTGAGCATACGATGGTCAGACGTTAAATCAAACACAGTTGTCAGACAAGAATCAAAACAAGAATATGCATCCATCTATATTAGAAAGCGTTGCTGGAATTACATCGGACACGCGCTACAAATGGATACTGAAAGACTCCCCTGTCAAGTTTTGATGTGGTCACCAAAAGGCAAGAGAAAACGAGGAAGACCAAAAGAAACTTTACGTAGAACTATTACAAAAGAACGTTTCACCATCGGTATCAGAAACAATGAAGATCTAAATGATGTTTGTTGTTGTTGTAATAGTCCTTGTCTCGATCGGTCCGTTCGGGTGACTTTGTGTGCACGATTTGAATGGCTTGATGAAATCGCATCTTTATTTGGAGATGCGGTTAGTCAAGTACTGAAGAACGCGTGTTCAATAGTTGCTAGGCGATTTGGTGGCGTTGAACGGTCTGGTTCAATTCCCGTTAGTCTCAAGAATTTTGAAGATCTAAAGAAAATAATAATGAAACGAAAGACATGAAAATCTATGACATCCGCCCTATGACTTCAGTCCTAGAGGATAACTAACTATTCCTTTTAGCAAGATAGTTTTTTTTTAAGAACTTTGGCAAGATCTCAGATGACTATTTGACTGAATGTGGCTGTTGTGAGCAATGCTCTAAGCTGAGCATTCTTCTACTCCGGAAGAGACTAAACTGTGGATTTTCCTCATCATCATCATTTTCCTTTTAGCACGAGTTAGCACATAGGGCAGAGGTCAGATCTCTCCAATTCTGTCCGTTCAAAGCTATTCTGTGCAGTTCTTGAATAGTATGAATATTGGTTGTTTTACTTTCTCTAAGTATTGTTCTTCTGAGTGTTTATTTTGGTCTACCCCTGGCTCTTGCCTGTAGGTATCCATTCAAGAGATTGGTGGATTTTAATATTGTGGATTTTACCATCTCTTTATTAATTTGAGAATGGCTGAAAATGTGTAAAGAATTGACTTCACTGCTCTCGAGTTACCCTATTCTTACTTAGTTTCTCTCAACGATGCATCATTCCAGATACCAAGAGCCCTGCATGTGTACCAGCTAATTATTCCAGATACCAAGATCACTGCTTGTGAACCAGCTAAGCATTAAGAACATTGCTCGAAAACGTCCTCTGTGACAATATCGCAGACTAACTGTAAACCATGACACAACGCATTCCATTCTCAGGACTACATCCTATTAAACTGCTGACGTTTAGAACGAGAAAAGAAGACGGAAAAGTGGCGCAGTCAGATATGAGCAACGTTTTTATATCGGTGGTTCAAATCCTGTAAGGGAGGATTATGAATGAATGTGTTCACAAAGAGAGGCATTTCACTACACCACTGTCCAATTACCAGCACATCCTGTCATGACAGCCGCATGGATTGTATCTATTCGTCATCCATTGGGATTATTAGATGGAAAAACAAATGTAAGACATGAGTACAATACCCTATGACCTGTCATCAATGAAATTATTAGATGGAAAAATAAAAGTAGGAAATTGAGAAAAAGCATGCAATGATAATGATGATTTTTTTTTTACAGGTAACATGTTTCAACTTTTCCTCCAAATTCTCCGTAATCGCCTCATATGACATGCCTGACAAAAAGACTATGGCCCTATTTTTGCACTCTTACCTACAAGCCCAGGTCCCAGTTGCCAGATGGAAGATCCGCTAGCCGAAAATGATAATGTTAGTTTATGGTTCCCACTCAATAATTTACTATTTTTCACGTATTACTCATTCCACTACAAATTATTATTCCCCTTCCGTTTTTACTATTCCCAATTTGTGATTTATTATTCCCAATTTACAATTTGGTTTTCCTGAAGTGGCTTACTTTTGTTACACAACAGTTTGTGACTGTTTGCTAAATAAAACATACATACTTAAGTATGCCAGGATTTCTGCGCAAAGTCTGACCAAACACAGACATTACTTAGCCGTTGAAACGAACCCATATCTGGCGCTTGTTCCGGCATTCGCTAGGGACTGTACAACGTTTGCATTATAAAGCTTCTTCCAGTCTGGTTTTTGAGACTTTTGGCTGCCGGAAGTGCCGGCTTTCAGCCTGCAACGGCCACAGAAAATAAGACTCTCATTGAAGTGATACTTCTAGTGTCTTGTAAGCGGAGTAATCTCGCTTAGATTGGAGAATCGAGCTGCAGAATTATTCACATCTTTTTCAGGCATGTTTCTATCTATAAATCGTTTTAATCTATTCCATCTTCATTTTTGTGTGTAGGACTAAATGGAGAGGCGATATGTATCTTTATATAATCATCATCACGTGTCATCTCCGCAACGAAGGTTAGATGCAACGGACCTCCAACATCCCCTTTCTCTTGCCTTGGTGTTACACTCTGCTAGACTGTAAGCTGTCTATTTCGTGATGTGTCACTCCCACTTGTACTTCTGCCTAACACTTTCTCTCCTCTCCTCGATTTTACCCTCAAGTAAGGTTCTCAACACCGTCTTTAATATGTCCAAAATATTTCAAGTGTTAGATTTTTATTTCCTTTAATAGTTCTTTCTTTAAATGAAATTTTGTCTTTGTTGGTTTTCTTTTCTTTCCACTGCACTCTACTTATTTGTCTATATATCCACATCTTAAAAAAACATCAATTCTATCTTTAGTTGTTTGTTCAATTTTCTGAACCATACGTCAATAAAGAATAGATGCAGCCTCGTAGCGCAGTGGTTAGCGCACTAGCTTCGCATATGAGTGGTCCTGGGTTCATTCCCCAGTTGAGGCGGAAATATTTTTCAGATCGCAACGGCTCCCAGGTTGACCCAGCCTTAAATTGGTACCGGATTAATCCGGGAAGTAAAGACTGCGAGGGAGAGGAGAAGGCTACCGCCCTCATTTGCAGAGCCTCTGAAATTTGAGATCGCTAACATCTCACACCCCTACGGCATTAATAAATGCTATGGGTTACATTCCTTTTTTTACAGAATAGATGTAACATTTTACAATTCTTATTTCTATTTTGTGTTATTTGTTTAGATGTCTATATTTCCTTCATGTCATTGGAAGTACTTTAACCATTTCTATTCTCCTTTTACCTTATGTTTCACATCTACTATCATGTGTGATCGCGTGTCCGAGATATTGGTAATATTCTATTTGTTGTTGTATTTATCAATGTATTTCTATGTTTATCTGCAATTTTTCTGATTATCGTGGTTTTGTGTGTGTGGTTTAAATGATTGTATCTAGTCCATATTCTTTACTTGATTTGTCGACGATAGATTAGTCTTTGCATCTTTATAATGAGGGGAGGGAGGGGAGGGGGGGGGGCATAACTTGAAATGTTCTGTTGTGTCTATTCTATTAAAGTGTATGTTTGTTCGTTTCCTGACAAAAACCTAGTGGTCGAAACGTTGAATCTGTGTATTTTTCATATTTGTAAAACTGGTATTGAAGCATGTTTGTGTTATTTTACCAATTTTTATTTACCACATGGTAGAAAGTTTTACTGCAGTTTGTGTTTCATATTTTGCTACGAATTGACCCTAAAGTGAGCTCTAGCATAGACTTCTAGATATATGGACTGAGCACGACTCACAAAAAGAGGCGGATACTACTATAATTGCCAGGTTTTTTAGATGGAGAGACGACGCGTGTCTTTATAATAGAAGATCTTAACTGGTAATGTGACATTCAAGAATGTCTCCGCATGTCACTAGAAGAAGCAGGACAACTTGTTCAAGACCGCGGAGAATTCAAGAGATCAATAGAGCAGACTAAGTTCTGGAAATAATATGTCACCTGATGGTGATGAATCAAATGGGACTAACATCTGTTGCTAAAAGGAATGTACCTTACCATAAGCTGTACGTCCTATTTGTTTACACAAAAAAAACACCTTTAGACAGAAATCAGTATAAGCAAAATTGATGCTTCCTAAGTATGACCTTGAAATAAAAGCGGTAATGATATCGCCAAGGATTAATTTCATTTTGCTCCGGTTTTCCAGTGTGTATAGCGTCACAGTTTTCTATTTTGAACCTTGATTATTGATTTGGTTTTTTTATATGAGCTGTAGAATGTTTTTGTTGATCGAGCTTACTACCAGCATGGTTACCACTGACGTTTTAGAATAAACCCCATATTGTTTTGAGGAAGGAAAAAAACCACAATATTTGGTCTCCCAAAATTCCAGCATACCAGATCTTAACGTGTACACTGATGTTCCTCTTAAAGCCCATGCCATGTTGCGTTGGTTATCTTGTCGTTCCACAGACTTCTATTTCGTGTTCTGTCAATCATTTCTTCTTATAATCCATGCCGTATTCCTTGATTACCATCCATCCATCCATCCATCCATCTATCCATCCATCCATCCATCCGTCCATCCATCCGTCCGTCCGTCCGTCCGTCCGTCTGTCCGTCTGTCTGTCTGTCTGTCTGTCTGCCTGCCTGCCTGCCTGCCTGTCTGCCTGCCTGTCTGTTTGTCTGTCTGTCTGCATGTTCGTCCATCACAACATTTCATTCATGAGAAATTATTCTGTACTTTTTAATGTCATGTTTAATGACATACTAGAAAACTACAAAAGGGCATACAGTGTGAACGCTATTTACGTTATGTGCACGATGGCATGGGTTCGAATCGGGACATTATGTCATGTTTACAGGTGTGATTTTTTTCTGAGCTCCCTAGTGTATTATCACTTCTGCTAGGGTTCTAAGTAATACCTTTGACCGGTATCATGCTGGAGTGTTCTAAGTGATACCTTTGACTGGTGTCATGCTGGAGTGTTCTAAGTTATACCTTTGACCGGTATCATACTGGAGTGTACTAAGTTATACCTTTGACCGGTATCATACTGGAGTGTACTAAGTTATACCTTTGACCGGTATCATGCTGGAGTGTTATAAGAACGGTGTACATATCGTGAAATCAGGTTACGGTATAATAAAACATATTAGCGTGATTGAATATGATATTTTGTTTATACAACCACACAAGATAGATAAGATAAATTAGATAAGATAAAATAGACAAGATGCGATAATATAAGATAAGATAAGATAAGATACGATAGATAAGATTAATAGATAACACAGAAGTTAAAATAAGGTAAGATGGATAAGATAGGATAAGATAAAAAAGATAGGTTAAGATAGATAAGATAAGATAAGATAAGATAAGATAAGATAAGATAAGATAAGATAAGATAAGATAAGATAAGATAAGATAATATAAGATAAGATAAAGATAAGATAAGGTAAGATAAGATAAGATAAGATAAGATAAGATAAGATAAGATAAGATAAGATAAGATAAGATAAGATAAGATAAGATAAGATAAGATAAGATAAGATAAGATAAGATAAGATAAGATGATACATATATATAATATAGATGGATATGAAAGATAAGATATAGATAGATGAGATAAGATAAGATGAAATAAGATAAGATAAGATTTATAAGATGGGATCGATAAGATAGATACAATAAGATAAGATAGATACAATAAGATAAGGTAGATACAATAAGATAAGGTAGATACAATAAGATAAGGTAGATATAGATACAATAAGATAAGGTAGATACAATAAGATAAGGTAGATACAATAAGATAAGGTAGATACAATAAGATAAGGTAGATATAGATACAATAAGATAAGGTAGATACAATAAGATAAGATAAATACAATAAGATAAGGTAGATACAATAAGATAAGGTAGATACAATAAGATAAGGTAAGGTAAATAAGATAAGATAAGGTAGATACAATAAGATAAGATAAGGTAAATAAGATAGATACATATGAGAGATAGATTGTTATGTCTTTCAGCTTTCACGCAGGAAGTGCTCTCTGAAACAGTCCTTGTGTGCGGAACGCCGAATAAATACGTGCTCATTGAAGTCAATGAAGAATATCATGGACAGAAAATAAACCAACCAGTTGTCCGAAAAAATCTGAACATAGACGAAGAATGGCTTCTCAATACTATCAAATATGCAAGCTAACATATTTCGGACATATAAAGAGACACAAGGTTTTAGAAAGATTAATCATGGAGGGGAACGTTCCAGGAACGGGAACAAGATGCAGATTAAGACTACGATAGACATCGAAGACCTTCAAAACAATGACGCTGGAGTATGCTGGACAACTTTAACAGAATCGAGAGGCTTACAGACTGGCAGTGAGGACAACGTTCTGTAAAAGACACGTGACATAGATATAATTGTCTCTGCTATAGTTGAAGTTATCTTGTATGTGGGTGTCCTACTGTTGCTAAACAAGGTTGCTTCGTCTTGGAAACTATTTATGCTGGGTCTATAAACATAGCAAGGGTCAAGTGACATCAGCGCATGGATCGCTGTATCAGCAATCCACTAATAATTACCATAGCCGAATTACGAGTTTTTATTATCTTGTTAAACTCCGACTGATCTGTCTTATAGCAGGACTGGTATTGCTGAATTTCCAACATGATGTATTGCAGAGAATGTATATGAATTGTGTCGCTGTTTAGTTTGTGTCAATGGCCCGATACATGCGACTTTGTCGGCTAATTATTTCACCCGATGTCCTCCGACGGTGTCTAGTTTTGCTATATGTCTACTTGTCATCTGATGGTGTCTAGTGATGTGATATCTACGTGTCATCTGATGGTGTCTAGTGATGTTATATCTACTCGTCATCTGATGGCGTCTAGTGATGTTATATCTACTTGTCATCTGATGGTGTCTAGTGATGTGATATCTACTTGTCATCTGATGACGTCTAGTGATGTTGTTACATCTACTTGATTTGAGTTTATGTTTCCTCACGGGTTGTTGGGGTCCACAAGAGGAGCAAAGAACAGCACCAATATGACCTGGTGTTTTTTTGTAAGATCTGACTATGGAGATTGTAGAAAATCGGGGGTCGAGTATGTTGTCACACACTACTGATTTATGTGACCGATAATCCACGATTAATCCTGTGTCAGGGTGGAATACGCAGATATCCTAGCCATGACCGTCTACAAAATTAGAACCACTAACTAATAGTAAACAAAGCCTTCTTGATGATTCATTTGACTATTCCCGTCACTTTGATTGGTCACTATTGACTATACTTTGTGTGACAGCCAATGATAAATCAAGGAAATAGTCTAAGTCATTTTAAAAGAATGGATTTCATATTAGACAGCGAGTCTTATATTACAGACGGCCATGTCCAATCCAAGTTGTAAACCATGATACGACGCAATTCGTTCTCTGGATTATATCCTGCTACGGAGCAGGAGTTTGAGACTGAATACAAAATAAGTAGAATATTACTGTTAAAATGCTGTGAGTTAGGTCAAGAAATACATGAATTATTACTCTTTATTATATTCTGGGTCGTATAATATATGAATAAGCGCGATGTAGAAATACTACGATATAGGATTACACGCGATATAGGAATACACACGATGTAGAAATACTACGATATAGGAATACATACGATGTAGAAATACTGCGATATAGGAATACACGCGATATAAGAATAAACACGATGTAGAAATACTACGACATAGGAATACACGCGATATAAGAATAAACACGATGTAGAAATACTACGATATAGGAATACACGCAATATAGGAATACACACGATGTATAAATACTACAATATATGAATACACACGATATGCGAACACCCAAGATATATACATACTACAATATAGGGATCCACCAAATCTAGGAATATCCACGATATAGGAATACTACAATATAAGAATACACATGATATACGAAAGCACATGATATGCAAAAACACATGATATACGAAAACATACGTTGAAGAAATGCTACAATATAGGAATCCACCAACTCTAGTATACACACGATATAGGAATACTACAATATATGGAAACACACTATATACGAAAACACACTATATACGAAAACACACTATATACGAAAAGACATGACATAGGAATATACTCAATGCAGAAATACACACGATATAGGAATACACACGATATAGGAATATTACAATGTAGAAGTACAAACGATATAAAAATACACACGATATAGGAATACACACGATATAGGAATATTACAATGTAGGAGTACAAACGATATAAAAATACACACGATATAGGAATACACACGATATAGGAATATTACAATGTAGGAGTACAAACGATATAAAAATGTGCACGATGTAGGAATACACACGATATAGGAATACAATATAACTGACAACAAAATATCACTCTTCGATTTGATTTTAAAAACTAGATCTGTAATTATCTAAAAAGTGATTATTACATTACACGAAATATGCAATGTGTGTGTGAGCGAGTCTGTCCTGTGTGTGTGTGTAGTATTTATTTGTAAGCGTATGCCTTAATTAGACATGCGAGAAAATGATGCACGTTTTGATTAAGAAAAGAAAAAATTCTCAGAAAGATCACTTTTATGAAACCTTAGATTAATGATCCTTCTCGGGTTTTCTTAAGTTTCACAGATGCGGCAGTCAATGATTAAGTGCCTCTGATATGTGACACGCTGAGGAAAATTGCTCATTTTGCGAATAGGGCACACGCACGGTCAAAACAGCCCGGTATAGGAATGTAAAAAGTTGTAGAAACTAATTATCCAGTTTAAAAATAGATCGTAGCGTTGCCAGAGTTATTCAGTGAGAAAGGCTTCTGTACTATGATCGCGTGGCCAGGTTGGATTTGAATGTGTTTTAGTTAAGAGTTACTATGCTCTGTGGTAACAGTAATGATTGCATGTGTTTTATACAGTAATCGATATAAGTCAGTTCTCTATTTCAGTCGCCATCTTTAAATACTTTATCAATGCGATCATACATATTGATTTCTCACCATAACCTGTCCGTTATTGTCACTCTGATATGCGTCTCTATAACCTCATGCCTCGATTCAAAGATGTCTCGTGTCATCCTAATCGCAACTGTGTCGACGTTTAGTTGTCTCGTGTCTTCCTAATCTCAATCTATCTAGACATCTAGATAACTCGTGTATTTCTAATCGCAGCCTGTCTATACTTTTAGATGTCTTGTGTCTTCGTAATCACAGCCTGTCTATACTTCTAGATGTCTCGTGTCTTTCAAATCGCAGCCCCTGTCGACTTTTAGTTGGCTCGTGTCTTCCTAATTGCAGCATATTTAGACGTCTAGATGGCTCGTGTCTTCCTAATTGCAGCATGTCTAGACTTCTAGATGGCTAGTGTCTTCCTAATTGCAGCATGTCTAGACGTCTAGATGGCTCGTGTCTTCCTAATTGCAGCATGTCTAGACGTCTAGATGTCTCGTGTCTTCCTAATTGCAGCATGTCTAGACGTCTAGATGTCTCGTGTCTTCCTAATTGCAGCATGTCTAGACGTCTAGATGGCTCGTGTCTTCCTAATTGCAGCATGTCTAGACGTCTAGATGTGATATGATTATCTTCCCAATACCAGTACATTTTTACTTATATATGTCTTTTGAGTCTGTTTTATTCATATCTGCATGTCTCAACTTATAGATGTCTTCATAGCCTCTGACTCACGCCTTAGAGATGTCTTCTCATTTTATGTTTTCCTAGCCTCTGACTGTCAAGTCTCATAGAGTTTCCTTTTATGCTCCTATGACTTCAACCCTCAATGGTGTAAAATGCTTAAGAAAAAAGTGGTATTGCCCAGAGAGGGTCTATATATCACGAGAAAATTGGTATTACCCTGAGAAAGTCGATATGTCACGAGAAAAGTGGTATTACCTAGAAAAGTGGTATTACACAGAGACGGTCTATATGTCACAATTAAAGTTTGGTACTTTCACATTTAAAAAAATTAGTATATTTGTTTGGGTCAGCCCTGTACTAGAACGGTTCCTCACCCACTATGAATTTCGGGTACTGAAACCAAATTTCTTTGTGTTATTAGGCCTTTCAATTGAATTTAAACCACACGCCGATGTGGTTTAGGAGTTGTGATTGCTGTTGCATGCAGACATAGATTATGATCAATTAGGGAAGACTTGATAGAAGAAATGTTGAAGTAGGAAGAGTGTGGGGCTATTAGCAATTGATGACACGGTAATCTACGGTTTAAGTCTTCACTGTGCTATAAATAGCACACAATTTTTACATTTTTAACTAGCCGACGTACGCATGTGGTCGGGTCTCACCAATGTCCCACTAGACAAACCACCCATGCAAGTGAAAACCTTAGTAGATGAAATGCCGTTATATTGAGGTTATCTTCTTATAGAAACTTCATGGCACATCATCTATACAATTATGCTTATTATGTTGTTATTTTGTTGTTGAATTATGTTTCATGTTTACTTGAATATATGTATGCACCCTCTGTGGTTGGGAGGGAGCCAGAGATGTACTGTGCAGCACTGGGGAGGAGAAAACTGACAGCACTGTTTTTTGCTATGACCTAGACCCATCATAGAGGCACAGTGACTCAGGACGTGACAATCTTTTTGACTTGAACATTTGGTTGCATGCTTAGAGCAATAGAGAAGTTCGGCATAACCAGTAGTCAATTGGTGGCGGGGAATGAGCACAGTGTGATAGTTATTCTCTGGCTCTGTCCCGTGGTGGGCCGAAAATCCACAGACTTCCCAGCAATATAATGCCATTTAATGGCATTGTGTCAAAGTGCATGACCCATAGACCGCTGGATCAGCAACCAACCAACCAACTAGCCGACGTCACCGATTTCCGTGTAACACCAATTAAATTAATGGCTGCCGTGACGTCACATCTCCTGACACAAACGACATCAACCAGATTTTTAATTATAACTTTTATAACTAATTTATTTTTTTAATTTATAATTGATTCTAACCCTTATTGCTAACCATAACATAAATACTAATTCCAAATTAATATACCTTTTCAATTAATATAGCTTAATTTTAAATACAAATTCTACTAATCACGCTGCAAATGTTAGGTAATACCGCGAAACTAGAACAAAGGTCACAGTGAAGACTTAAACCGTAGTTGAGCCGAAGACGCCCCTTGTCTTCTTCTTCTGCGTTCATTCTCAAACTCACGCTGAATCTCTCTTGTAGCAGGACAATGGCCCTACTAGATTTCAAACAGGATGTAGTCCAGAGATTGGAAATGCGTTGTGTCGCCGTTTTATTTGCGCCAATGGCCCGACACATCCATCTTCGGGAAACCCTGTTATATCCAAGTGATCACTATGGCAGTTAAACATGACTTGATATTTCTCCGCCCTTACCAAAGTTTTCTGACTAAAGACTTGTGGCACTGTGCCTCTGCGATAAGACACATTTAATACCCGTAAAACATAACGGGGCTTTCTTGACGAAGTTTGCTTTTCCATTTTGCTAGTGATAAACATAATTATAGCTATCTGGTCTAGCTTGACACGGTGACATCGTGAACTAAGTGACCATACCAGTATGTGGATAACTGTTGAATGGTATGTGAACAATTACACTATCCAAGGTTACAGAATTTTTACTACCCACACTTCAGAACACATAAAAACACAAGTTAATTAACCCATGACTATAGCATCTCTGTAACGTGACTACGTCATTTTTCTAACCCTTGTTTATAGCATCTCTGTACCGTGACTACGTCATTTTTCTAACCCTTGATTATAGCATCTCTGTAACGTGACTACGTCATTTTTCTAACCCTTGTTTATAGCATCTCTGTAACGTGACTACGTCATTTTTCTAACCCTTGATTATAGCATCTCTGTAACGTGACTACGTCATTTTTCTAACCCTTGATTATAGCATCTCTGTAACGTGACTACGTAATTTTTCTAACCCTTGTTTATAGCATCTCTGTACCGTGACTACGTCATTTTTCTAACCCTTGATTATAGCATCTCTGTAACGTGACTACGTCATTTTTCTAACCCTTGTTTATAGCATCTCTGTAACGTGACTACGTCATTTTTCTAACCCTTGATTATAGCATCTCTGTAACGTGACTACGTCATTTTTCTAACCCTTGATTATAGCATCTCTGTAACGTGACTACGTCATTTTTCTAACCCTTGTTTATAGCATCTCTGTAACGTGACTACGTCATTTTTCTAACCCTTGATTATATCATCTATTTATTAACTACACACTCTCTCTCTCTCTCTCTCTCTCTCTCACTCTCTCTAGCATGACTACGCCAACTCTCTAACCGTTTACTACGTCATGTCTCTATTTGGCAATTGCATCATCATTAGAGACCTGACTACGCCATCTCTCTACTTAACGTCATCTCTCCAACTACTTGACTACGTCATCTCTCCATCTACTTGACTACGTCATCTGTCTACTTGACGTCATCTCTCCAACTACTTGACTACGTCATCTCTCTACTTGACGTCATCTCTCCAACTACTTGACTAAGCCATCTCTCCAACTACTTGACTACGCCATCTCTCTACTTGACGTCATCTCTCCAACTACTTGACTACGTCATCTCTCTACTTGACGTCATCTCTCCAACTACTTGACGAAGCCATCTCTCCAACTACTTGACTACGCCATCTCTCTACTTGACGTCATCTCTCCAACTACTTGACTAAGCCATCTCTCCAACTACTTGTCTACGTCATCTCTCTACTTGACGTCATCTCTCCATCTACTTGACTACGTCATCTGTCTACTTGACGTCATCTCTCCAACTACTTGACTACGCCATCTCTCTACTTGACGTCATCTCTCCAACTACTTGACTACGCCATCTCTCCAACTACCTACCTACATCATACCGCAACAATACTCTCTCAATATACATTTCTACTAACGAGGATCTAAATAAAAACACATCCGCAATATTTCCTTTATTATGACAAACTTAGAATTATATTGTTATATATATTATATTATTTATCTTTTCATCTGTTCACGAACAATGATTCTACATTATCCTTGCCCATCCTCTTGCGTCGTTGTGGCCAGTTATTATGCCGCTTCCGTCTGGGTTTTTCCTCAGTTTTATCTCCAACAGATTCGACAAGCAGAGGACATTAACATTCTCTACCGACATAAAAGGTCTGACAGACCTGCCCAACGTATCGGGTATTGTGTTCTCGCGGAGCCGGTGAATGATGCCTTGAAATGTGATTTCATTGTTGCTATTTTAAGGAGAGAGGGTCCCGTGCCGATAACAGCTTCCTTGGTAATCTTAGATGATGGTGATTCAAATGGGTCTCAGACGTCTGTTGTCGCTTGTGAATCGGATGATGATGGCGGTGATTGTATTCCATAATATAGCACTGGAGATAATCGAATACAGAGTGAAGTCGCTTCATCACAGAATGAACTATGTAATCGAATACAGGGTGAAGTCGCTTGATCAGAGAATGAACCATGTAATCGAATACAGGGTGAAGTCGCTTTATCACGGAATGAACTATGTAATCGAATACATGGTTAAGTCGCTTTATCACGGAATGAACTATGTAATCGAATACAGGGGGAAGTCGCTTGATCAGAGAATGAACCATGTAATCGAATACAGGGTGAAGTCGCTTTATCACGGAATGAACTATGTAATCGAATACAGGGTGAAGTCGCTTTATCACAGAATGAACTATGTAATCGAATACAGGGTGAAGTCGCTTTATCACGGAATGTACTATGTAATCGAATACAGGGTGAAGTCCCTTCATCACGGAATGAACTATGTAATCGAATACAGAGTGAAGTCGCTTCATCACAGAATGAACTATGTAATCGAATACAGGGTGAAGTCGCTTTATCACGGAATGAACTATGTAATCGAATACAGGGTGAAGTCCCTTCATCACGGAATGAACTATGTAATCGAATACAGAGTGAAGTCGCTTCATCACAGAATGAACTATGTAATCGAATACCGGATGAAGTCGCTTTATCGCGGAATGAACTATGTAATCGAATACCGGGTGAAGTCGCTTTATCACGGAATGAACTAAGTGAAAAGATTGAAAGTTTGGAGGAAATAGAGAGATGTGAAATGATTGTAGACGGAGAAATAGAAGCTGGGAAGTGATTTTAGACTAGAAAGCTGTGAAGTGATTGTAGACAAGGAAGAAATAGAAGCTGGGAAGTTATTGTAGACTTGGAGAAATAGAATCTGGGAAGTAATTGTAGACTAGAAAAAATAGAAGCTTGCAAGTGATTGTATAATAGGATAAATAGAAACTGGAAAGTGATTGTGGACTAGGAGAAATAGAATCTAGGAAGTGATTTCAGACGGAAAAATAGAATCTGGGAAGTGATTCTAGACAAGGAGGAATAGAAGCTGGGAAGTGATTCTAGACAATGAGAAATAGAAGCTGGGAAGTGATATAGACTAGAAGCTGGGAAGTTATTGCAGACTAGAACCTGGGAAGTGATTGTAGACTAGAAGCTGGGAAGTTATTGCAGACTAGAACCTGGGAAGTAATTGTAGACTAGAAGCTGGGAAGTTATTGCAGACTAGAACCTGGGAAGTTATTGTAGACTAGAAGCTGGCAAGTGATTATATACTAGGATAAATAGAAACTGGGAAGTGATTGTAGATTAGAAGAAAATTGCTGGGAAGTTATTGTAGACTAGGAAGAAATAGAAGAGGGCAAGTGATTGTAGACTAGGAAGAAATAGAAGAGGGCAAGTGATTGTAGACAAGGAAGAAATAGAAGATGAGAAGTTATTGCAGATTTGGAATAAAAAGTAGCTGTGAAATGATTGTAAACTGGGAAGAAATAAGAGCTAGGAGTCTGGACGAAATATTAAGCTGTAAAGTGATAGGGAAGTGGATGAAATATAAAATCAGGAAATGATAAACTATTAGGAAGAAATGCAAAAACATGGAAATTGGGCATTGGACGAATAGGAAACTGGAATGTGATTTGGAGTTGAAGAAAAAAAAGAAAGTTTGGAAATAATAACATTGTCTTTTGTTTGATACCAGGTGAATGATAGTTGATCGCATTCACACTTGCGGTTAAGCATAGGGGTGGGAGTTCAAGCTGTCTTTCCAAGGCAGGAACGACATATTAGGAAGAAATTAGAAACTGGAAAGTAATTGAAAATTAGGAAAGTATGTGAAATTGGGAAGTGATTTAAAGTTAGGAAAGCATGTGAAAATGGGAAGTGATTTAAAGTTAGGAAAGCATGTGAAACTAAAAAGTGATTTAAAGTTAGGAAAGCATGTGAAACTGGAAAGTGAATTAAAGTTAGGAAAGCATGTGAAACTGGAAAGTGATTTAAAGTTAGGAAAGCATGTGAAACTGGAAAGTGATTTAAAGTTAGGAAAGCATGTGAAACTGGGAAGTGATTCGGGATTGGTGAAGAAAATAATAGACTTACATTGCAGGCAACATAATGACAACAGTTTCAGGCTTATGTTGTTGCATCTATTCAGTGTGTGAGGATATAACTGATATGTTCAATCCCATATACAGTCAAAGTCATCCAGATATCACGCGGAAGTCTAATGTCAGGTCAAAGTCATCCAGAAATCATGCGGAAGTCTAATGTCAGGTCAAAGTCATCCAGAAATCATGCGGAAGTCTAATGTCAGGTCAAAGTCATCCAGATATCACGCGGAAGTCTAATGTCAGGTCAAAGTCATCCAGAAATCATGCGGAAGTCTAATGTCAGGTCAAAGTCTTCCAGAAATCATGCGGAAGTCTAATGTCAGGTCAAAGTCATCCAGAAATCATGCGGAAGTCTAATGTCAGGTCAAAGTCATCCAGAAATCATGCGGAAGTCTAATGTCAGGTCAAAGTCTTCCAGAAATCATGCGGAAGTCTAATGTCAGGTCAAAGTCTTCCAGAAATCATGCGGAAGTCTAATGTCAGGTCTAAGTCTTCCAGAGATCATGCGGAAGTCTAATGTCAGGTCAAAGTCTTCCAGAAATCATGCGGAAGTCTAATGTCAGGTCAAAGTCATCCAGAAATCATGCGGAAGTCTAATGTCAGGTCAAAGTCTTCCAGAAATCATGCGGAAGTCTAATGTCAGGTCAAAGTCATCCAGAAATCATGCGGAAGTCTAATGTCAGGTCAAAGTCTTCCAGAAATCATGCGGAAGTCTAATGTCAGGTCAAAGTCTTCCAGAAATCATGCGGAAGTCTAATGTCAGGTCAAAGTCATCCAGAAATCATGCGGAAGTCTAATGTCAGGTCAAAGTCATCCAGAAATCATGCGAAAGTCTAATGTCAGGTCAAAGTCATCCAGAAATCATGCGGAAGTCTAATGTCAGGTCAAAGTCATCCAGAAATCATGCCGAAGTCTAATGTCAGGTCAAAGTTATTGATGTCACAGCAAATTTGTAAACCATGGCAAATTGCAGTGCGCTCCCCGGACTACATTCTGTTAATTAATCTGCAGGATTTTGAGTACGAAAACAGCAGATGAAGATGTCACAATTTAACAAATAGTGAGCTGTATTTCGCTTTACTTAACACCCCTCTATCAGGTCACTTCCATGTTGTACGCATATATACAGCGAAATTACCGGAAAATGAAAAGATAGTTGAAAGATGTAGCTCATGTAGCCGAGTGGTTAAGAGCTATTGGTGACGGCCATGGCACCGTTTGTTTGTTTGTTTGTTTGTTTAGTACTGGTTTTGTTTTTCTTGAGAAAGTCTAGCCCTTTTAACCGTGAAATAATTTTCTTTGGCTATATCGGGGCGCATCTGGTGGTCGAATGACCTAGGTGTTGTCCTGTTGGGACTGGGAGAATGACCTGGGGTCTGGTCTGTCCTGAAAAGGACATTAAATAGTGGGGGGGGGGGGAATTAGAATTTAGTCCTAAAAAGGACTGTTTTGATAATCTACCATGGTAACGTGTTCGAAACCCAACCGCACGCAATTGTGCATGCGGACGGTTAAGACCAGCAATGACAAATACATCCTGAAAAGGTGATGATACCGATTTAATTTGTAAAAGGAAACTGTCTGTAATACTGCGAATCATTTTATAACCTCATTCTGACATTACATAAGATAATTATCTAGTTATTATGCCCAATGCTCAATGAGTTTCTTATTTATCTTCTTTAGTTCACTTGAAACATTTCTGTATCTGTGTGTTCAATGATAATATTGTACATGTTCTAGCCGAATCCTTTGTCTTGTAATAATTCACTTCTATTTGTGCTCGTGTTATCAAGTACAGTCGTGTATTATCGTGTCTATGGCGTGAAGTCGTGTGTCAGATGTAGTTACTCGCTTGAGAAATTTGATGTATGTATAAGTTAGAAAGAAAAAGTAGAGAGTGCAGGATTAAATAAATCATCATTTTCCTTTAGCGATGAAGTTAGTGCATAGGGCAGAGGTCATATCTCTCCAATTGTGTCTGTTCAAAGCAATTATGTGCAGTTCTTGAATAGTATGAATATTAAATAAATAGACAGGATATATTGTAGAATTGAACCCAATTCATCTGGGAAGATTAGTTATTTTTTTAAATAATGCCAGGGGAAAATTTCAGCGTTAATTTGTGAAAATTGTTTTAAATTATATTTGAAGCTCTCATCCGAGAGTTTATAATAAACGATAATTTTAATACAGAGCAAAGGAAAGGCCGAGAAGAGATAGATCGATAACATCACGGCCAGCATTTACAAACACGGACTCAGTACAACTTAGGCGTCACATCTGGTCTTGAACAGAAACTGACAGCTCCCAACCTTACGCTTAACGGCAAGTGTGGATGCTATCAAACATTTTCCACATGGGCATAATAAACAAGAGATAATAGATCAATAAAGCATTTCAAAATGTGTGTCGCTGTCATGTAAATCTGTAACGATTTAATAAAATTGCATACAATTATAGATAAGATAGACAGACAGACAGACAGACAGACAGGGAGATAGACAAGATGAGATGAGATGATAAGATAAGATAAAGATAAGATAAAGATAAGAAAAAGATAAGATAAAGATAAGATAAAGATAAGATAAAGATAAGATAAAGATAAGATTAAGATAAGATTAAGATAAGATTAAGATAAGATTAAGATAAGATTAAAAGATTAAGATAAGATTAAGATAAGATAAAATAAGATAAGATTAGATAAGATTAAAAGATTAAGATAAGATTAAGATAAGATAAGATAAGATTAAAAGATTAAGATAAGATTAAGATTAAGATAAGATTAAGATGAGATGAGATGAGATGAGAAGATACGATAAGATAAGATAAGATAAGATAAAGATAAAGATAAAGATAAGATAAGATAAGATAAGATAAGATAAGATAAGATAAAGATAAAGATAAAGATAAAGATAAGATAAGATAAGATAAGATGATAAAGATAAAGATAAAGATAAGATATAGAAAGACAAACATATATCTATCTATCTATCTCATTTATCTATTTAATCTATCTATCCTTTATTTCTATGAGTGCAAGATATCGCGGCAGTTATCTGAATGCAATTTTCTTGCAAGATATCGCGGCAGTTATCTGAATGCAATTTTCTTGCAAGATATCGCGGCAGTTATGTGAATGCAATTTTCTTGCAAGATATCGCGGCAGTTATGTGAATGCAATTTTCTTGCAAGATATCGCGGCAGTTATGTGAATGCAATTTTCTTGCAAGATATCGCGGCAGTTATGTGAATGCAATTTTCTTGCAATATATCGCGGCAGTTATGTGAATGCAATTTTCTTTCAAGAATGAATGGCCAACTAATTTGGAGTGGACATGGTCAACTTTTTCGGGGGGGGGGGGGTCATATTCTAACAATAAGTGGAGAAATTGTCCTGCACGGGATCAACATCCGAATGATTAAAAATGGTAGCTGATGAATACAGGTCTGACCACGAATCTCGTATCTCCCTTTCTCTCGTTTACGTGAAAGCTGTATTTAGAACCGGCTATCTCCCCTTGGTGTAAGAACGTTTAAACATCTTAAAATCGGATGGCTGTCCGGCTGAAGACATTTTTTATTTCCATTTGCTGTGCTTCAATAGACCCGGTTATCTTGTTTCTTGCCCTTCTTAATTTTACTTTTTGTTCTTTATTACAATTTTCTTCCACTTGTTACAACTTGAGGGTCGGTGTGGCTTAGCAGTTAGTTCAGCGGCAACCGAGTCCAGTGATCAGTGGTTCAATTTCCAGTGTAAATAAGTTTATAAAATCACATAAAATTTCAAGGTTAACTCAATTAGACAATGTATGTGTATGGACAAGTAAAAATAAAAATAGTTGCGATCATACTGACCACATCTTTCTTGATTCTTGATAGTTATTTGATTAGCCCGTGTTGGGTCAAAGGGCATGAGCCCATGGACCGCTGGATCAGCAACCAACCAACCAACCATTAGCCCGTAGTCGTAACTTTCAATACCAGTTGTCATGTTGTTCCGACAGACCGACGTTGTGCTTGAATTAGTTACAGGAACGGCGTGGGTGGGCGGAACAACAAAGAAATCTGTCGCAAGGGCCAGAGTTGTGCCCTGATGTCGACGTCTGTTTAGGCGGTATTAGACTCGAAACACCATAGAGTCAGACGGTTGCTGGAACAGAGAGCGGATCATTTATGGGAATGCCACACATGCTGTGAGACCAGTTTCTAATCTAATCAAGAATCTAGTAATCAGTATTACAGCACTTGGGACATTCCTATTAAGGTCAGCTCTCCCTAGGGTTGATACCGTCCCACTGTGGTATACCAGGAAATGCAATGGCAGATATGCTAGAAGAAGATGGAGTAACACTGATTACATCACTTCTGTGTCCATGTGGGCTTGCAACATAGATTGCGGAACATATCTTGCAAGACTGCAGTTCACTAAACCACTTAATGCAGGAACACTGGGCCACAGAGAAGGATATACAGAGAAAGCTTTATGGGAGCACTGATGAGCTTTATGGAAGCACTGGTGAGCTTTATGGGAGCACTGATGAGCTTTATGGGAGCACTGAGGAGTTTTCACATAATACATGACAGACAACATCACGGAATGGACAGGGTAAGATATTTCAACACTCATCCGCATTTCTGAGGATAGAATTCGCTGGAGGACTCTGTGTGCTGAGGCATCCAATGTGACACACCTACGACCCTGAAAGACTACGTGTTTATTGATTGATTGATTAAGAAAGCCGGATTTGCTGTGTAGACATGTTAATCTGTATGGGGACACTATGTAGTTTTCAAATACAGCAAAATTTATCAAGAGATTTGGACTTGCTGTGTAATCATGTTAAACTCTATGGGAGCACTAAGAAACATTCAAAAACAGCAAAATTTATCACGAAAACCAGACTCGCTGATAAAATATGTACTAGAAAATAAAACACAATTTTGATGGGAAAGATCTAAAGAGAGTAAGAAATATGCATTGGAAACAAACCGCTTCGATGGGGGTTGGCAGTAATATAGAAAAGTTCCAAAAGATAAAATGGGCATCAGACAAAGATGTGTAGTGTCACCAGAACTTTTCTCCCTGTATACAGAGGATATTATGCGAAATATAGAAAGTGTGCGAGGAATAGCAGTTGGAGTTTCATCATCATCAGCATGTGTCATGCCGGCTGGAGTAGGCGGTCATGGCTCTCCACAGTATTATGTATCAAGGTCGTTGTTATTTCCTTTCCTTGCCAGGCTGTCAAACTGTCTAATATTTTCTCACGTTGTCGCCCTCTGTCTCTGTTGCCTTCAATTTTGCCTGTTGAAAATAAGATATTTGACTATGTTCTCTAAACCTGCCTGTCTCATTATGTGGTCAAAAAAGAAGATTGGCTTTTTCTTATATTGTTGATTAAGGTCCGTTTCGCATTTGGCTCATTCAACACCTCTACATTAGTTTTTCTGGCAGTCCATGGTATTCTCAGCATTCTTCTGTAGAACCACATCTCTATTGCCTCTAATTTCCCACTTTCCAGTTTGCTTATTGTCCAAGCCTCGCACCCATATGTTAGTATAGGGGTTATATAGCACTGCAGAACTCTCTTTCTCACCTCTAATGACAATGTCATATTACACAGTATATTTTTCATTTTTTCTGAATGTGGTTTCTGCCTGTCCTATTCTGCATTTTATTTCTGTTGAACTTCTTCCATCTGCTGTAATCATTGTACCTAAATATTTGAATTGGTGGACCTGTTTTAATACTATATCATTCACTTTGATCTTGCAATGTGTATTATTTTCAATATAGTTGGAGTGTACAATATGAGTAATCTGACATATGCTACTGATACAGTACTGATTGCGCCCGTGTTTTGCCGGGGCCCGAAAGGGGAGCAAAGAATAGCAACACTGTTTACCTTCCACGCATGTCGTAAAAGGCGACTAAGGAGGTTATGGGATGGAGTTGGCTGTCCCATCCCATATGGGGTCAGTGACCCAAAGCCATGCTGAGGTCGGATGTGTCCGGCCGAAAGGCGCAGATATCGCAGCAATGCTGTAAACAATGACACCGCATTCCGTTCTCCGGACTACATCCTGCTAATCTGCAGGAGTTTGAGAACGAACGCAGAAGAAGAAGATGAGGTACTGATTGCAGGGAGTAAACAAGAACTTCAAGTTTTGTTAGACATAGTAGTACTAAAAAAGGCCTCAGTCTAAACAAGAAGAAAACAGAAGTAGTGGTTGTTTCAAAGAAGACACACACCGCCAAAATGCAGTATTTATATCAATGATTCACAATTACATCAAGTGGATAAAGTCAAGTATCTTGACACAATTTTACAATCAGATGATCATTTATCCATTGAGGTAAAAGAGCAGGATAAAAAAAAGTAAAGTAACCCATAGCATTTATTAATGCCGTAGGGGTGTGAGATGTTAGCGATCTCACATTTCAGAGGCTCTGTAAATGAGGGCGGTAACAATCTCCTCTCCCTCGCAATCTTTACTTCCCAGATTAATCCGGTACCCATTTAAGGCTGGGTCGACCCGGGAGCCGTTGCGATCTGAAAAACATTTCCGCCTCAACTGGGGAATGAACCCAGGACCACTCATATGCGATACCACTGCGCTAACGCGGCTCCCAAGAGCAGGATAGCAACGGCCAAATCAGAATTTCAAAACATGAAACAATCTATACAATGAAGTGATATCAATGCATACGCGAATTCGAGTGTTGGTATGTTATATTTAACCAATTCCTCTTTATGGACGTGAAGCATGGACAGTAAACATAAGAGCTCAAGATAAACCGGAGGCAACTGAGAGCAAAGAAAATTAATGTAGAAGTTCTCGGAGATGCTGGTTTAAAACGACAAATTATAGCAAAAATTAGAATCAGACAGTCAAATTTTTAGGGCATGTGATGAGAAGAGCAAAACTTGAACATTTAGTAACAACCAGAAATATGATGGGAAGACGAGACAGAGGAAGACAAAGATAGAAATTTCTGGCTGGGTTGTCACTGTGGAACAAAAAATGTTACCAACTCAACTTATTAACAATACAGAAACAGAGAGTTGTGGAGACACATGCTCGTCTACGCCAGTCGTTATGACACTTAATTGCTTATTTGATATTGTGTAACAAGTCTATTAACTAATTTGTTATCGATAACTTCCACGAGACAATAAGTTTTTTTGGTTTTTTTTTCAATTATGGTTCAAACAACCTACGTCACTGTAGTTAGCAATACATTTCTAATTATCCTATTTCAATGTTTCCAATTTATATTGGAAAATCTTGAATTTATAACATCAGGGAATGGTCTCGGCGTTGTTTATCTTCATTCCTACAAATGGCTGAGGGTAGGTATATTTGGAGAGCTTTTTTTGTTGTCTCCAGTGTGGCACCCATGACGGGTAATAGTTATTTATTATTATTATTATTATTATTATTATTATTATTATTATTAATATTATTATTATTATTAATATTATTATTATTATTATTATTATTATTTTTATTATTATTATTTTTATTATTATTATTATTATTATTATTATTATTTTTATTATTATTATTATTATTATTATTATTATTATTATTAATTATTATTATTATTATTAATTATTATTAATTATTATTATTAATTATTATTATTAATTATTATTATTATTATTATTGTTATTATTATTATTATTATTATTATTATTATGTCGACTCAGCTGTAAATGAGTACCTGACGCATGAGTTAGGGGAGGTAAAAACAGCAAGGAAGGGAACTGGCCACCCCACCTAATAGTTGCTGCGGCTTAGTACATGAAGAGTTATCTTCATCTCCGACAGCAGATGCCATGGGACCTAACTTTACCTTTATTATTATTATTATTATTATTATTATTATTATTATTATTATTATTATTATTATTATTATTATTATTATTATTATTATTATTATTATTATTATTATTATTATTATTATTATTATTATTACTATTTAATGTACATTAGTTCAGTAATGTTATGATCTTCACGTGAAGTTTCGAGTGACGTCAGCGATGATGAATCTCCACAACTCTCTAGTTTTGTGTTGTGACCTTTGTTGACTAGTTCTCACCCTAAATATGTTCAACTATCTAATATTTATTCAGTGTCCCCCTATTTTTCTTTTTCGCTCAATCTTTACCGATGTACTATTTTCTTTAAGCTCCAGAGTCTCATACTTTGACCAACAAATAAATGTTATCTCTTTCTGGTATTGCTCCATTATCGTATCACTCTTCCTTCAAACCTGTTGGATATCCGCGGTGACGGCACATCTATAATTCCCGATCACCTGATGATGATGATGTTCCTCCTTCGCAAGCGAAGATGAGTATGGCATGAAAAACATTAAATGCTATGGGAAAAAAAATATTATAATAATAATTAAAATTGGTAATTAAGTAATTTTGTTTTGAGTTCGTAGATGCCCGATGAGTCCGATTCGTGCACGGAAAGTTCTATTGCAGTGCATGCAGGAGTGCTGAAGGCTCGGGGTAGAATTTACAGATTTGTCCTTCCGCTTCTTGCGCTTGTTGATTCTGCAGGAGTCTGTCACATACGGAAAAATGTGCAATGTCCGCTGCTTGTATCTCTTCGTTATCCATGGATAATATGGATACAAAAAGTAAGAAGACAAAAGTAAGAAATTGAGACAAGATGTTTTACAGGTGACACGTTGTCAGCTTATCACCTAGCGTTCCCCAGTGGGCACCTGCGACATACCTGGAATGAAAACTGTCGCCTTATTCTTTGCACCATTACCTAAAGGTTTTGGGGATCTCCCTGGCGTAGTGTTCGCCTTGTGGATTTTCTTTCGGAGATCCCTGTGGATTATCAATTGAAGCTACGGAGTTACGTGCTATGAGTGGTACTCTCGGCAGGCGGCGTGCCGCTTCGTTGAGAGGGACGGATCACATATGGGAAACCGAGTACAGTGAAGTCAATCTTCTACGACTTTTAAACATTTTTTAAACCTTTTATAACCCAATTGTCACAGTACGATATAATTAGCTAAACAAGTTTTTTAAAAACTACTCCAACTTGAACAGAGAAAATAATATGTCTGCTCTACGATTCCGTTATGCTGAACCCAAAGTTAAATCGGTCATGGAGACATATTACTGCGCTTATAAAATTGCTTAAAATGTCACTGCGGGTGAATTATTACTGAAATCCGGCTCATCATTCTACGTTGTATTCGTACAGATTACAGCAAAACACCGGACAGATCGATGAAAATCCAAGCTTTGAATAAAAATTCTCACAGAAGTCCAGGAAGTCAGCAATTCGATTTCCTGCACTAGAACTCTTTTTTTCCCTCGTTCTCCATGCATTAGAGAGCTCAGATAATTTAGACTAACCAAATCTTCACGAAATAGAGAGGTCCGTTTTAAAGAATCAAAGATATCTTGTTTAAATGGAGATCTCCTATTATTTAACCTATATCCATTAGCGCTTTGGAAAATATGCCCTCACGCTCTCAATGCGTTAGATTTTTATTTTGTAGTGATGTTCCAATGATATTCACACTATTTATTACTTCAGAATTATCTCTGGTAAGTTTCTCTTTACACGTTTGTTCAAGTGAGTGATGTAATACTGAGATGAGAAATGTTCAATTTAAAGATAAATGACACGGTAGGATGATGCAAAGGGAAAAATAGGACATAGTTGACATGTGAATGAACAGATAGAAATAGGACATAGCATATGAATGAACAGGTAGAAATAGGACATTGTTAGCATGTAAATAAACAGGTTTTTTTCTTCTTTTTTTTCCATCGCATTTATTTTTTCATGCTATGCTCATCTTCGCTTTCGAAGGAAGAACTTCATGAAATGAACAGGTAGAAATAGGACATAGTTAACATGTGAATGAACAGGTAGAAATAGGACATAGTTAACATGTGAATGAACAGGTAGAAAAAGGACATAGTTAACATGTGAATGAACAGGTCGAAATATGACATAGTTAACATGTGAATGAACTGGTAGAAATACATATGACATTACGGTATTCACATGTAAACGCTGTGGCAAACAGTACATCAGGGAAACCGGCCTACGATTGAGCGATAGCTTTTGTAACCATCTTCATGCCATCAAGTACAGAACACCCACTCCTGTGGCCACACACTTCAACGACGATGGTCATCATGGTGTGTTGGATATTCAGGTCACCGCCATCAGATCTTGCACCACCGATGATAGATCTAGGAATGCTTTAGAAAATCGTCTCATATTTTAATTGAGTACACTCAAGCCTTTTGGACTCAATTCTGACCACTCTTATGTCTAGTACTGGGTTGGTGTGGTCTTTGTCGTTATTCTTTTTGTTCCGTCATTTACTCATCTTTTTGTTCGTTTCGTTTCCACATATATTTACGTTTTTATGTACTTTCTGACCTTCCGGCATCTCATTTCTATATTTCCGTTGGACGTTGTGATATTTTTTCCAATCGTCGCCTTTTGATGTTTTGTTTGTGTCTTGATAAAGACCTTTTAGTTGAAACGTTGAATGTGATTTGTGAATTGTAATTTTTATAATGTCCTGTGTGCTCATCATTGCCCATCATTACCCACTAGTTTTAGATATAGTCTGTCGTGTCCCATTGAAACGAAATATAAACCTGTGTTTTACGTAAGTCTAATTGTTGCGTGCCTAGAGCAATAGAGAAGTTCAGCATAACCAGTAGTCAATTGGTGGCGGGGAATGAGCACAGCGAACCCTATCTTGGCTACAGTGGCTAGGAGCAGTGCATAGGTTGAAACCTACCTTCCTGGAAGTGTGATAGTTATTCTCTGGCTCTGTCCCGGGGTGGGCCGAAAATCCACAGACTTCCCAGCCTGGATCAGCAACCAACCAACCAACAAATCATTCGTAGGAGAACGAACGCAGAAGAACACATATATAAGAGAATAATACAATTTAAATAACAAACATCTATTTATACAATGACATTTCAGATATACGAGAATAATACAATTTCTAAACAAAATTAATTGTCGCCAACATGAAAAGAACTTGTATCAACTTCCAGAAATAATGAAAATAATAAAAAGTTCAGATCAACTTCCCTGCCTATAGCGCACGCAAACACAAAACTTAATGCTGAAAAGATTGAGAAATTTAATGAAGCTTACGTGAAAAACGTCCGTGACCATTTTAAAAAATATATAATTTAAAAAATAATTTTTTTGACATGCCTGTTTCGGAAGAGAGAAATAGGAAATGAGCAATGACATATTGTAGGAAAATGTGATTAGTTAGTCGTCAGAACAGCATCGTTGCATGTAGGAGGTGTCTATAAATATTTGGACCTCCCCTTGAGTGTATCCGTAATTACATGACGAATAATCATCATCATCATCAGGTCATCATCAGGTGCCATGTCGGCTAGCGTAGGCGGTCATGGCTCTCGACAACTCTCTGTTCACAGTATTATGTATCAAAGTCGTTGTTGTTTCCTTGCCGTGTCAGGCTGTCAAATTGTCTAATATTTTCTCACGTTGTCACCCTCTGTCTCTGTTGCCTTCAATTTTGCCTGTTGTGACTATGTTCTCTTAACCTGCCTGTCTCATGAAGTGGTCAAAAAAAAAAGAAGATTGCCTTTTTCTTATATTGTTGATTAAGGTCCGTTTCGCATTTGACTCTTTCACCACCTCTACATTAGTTTTTCTGGCAGTCCATGGTATTCTCAGCATTCTTCTGTAGAACCACATCTCTGTTGCCTCTAATTTCCCACTTTCCAGTTTGTTTATTGTCCAAGACTCGCCCCCATATGTTAGTATAGGGGTTATATAGCACTACAGAACTCTCTTTCTCACCTCTAACGACAAGGTCTTATTACACAGTATATTTTTCATTTTTTTAAATGTTTTTTTTCTGCCTGTATAATAGTTCCAGCTATCTTTTAATGGACATCTTCTAATAGTAGTATTGATGACGAGGATGATTATGCTGTTGATGATGGTAATGATGATGATGACGATAATGGTAACGATGATGATATGATGATGATGATACTGAAGATGATGATGTTGGTAATAACGATGATGATAATTATGATGGTAATGCTGATAGTAATGATAATGATGATCATTATCAAAATGATGATAATAGTAATGATGATGGTAGTTAGAGTCCGTACAGAGTGTCCAGAAAGCAGACCAGTGTGACACATGCAAATATCCTCAGCTATTACCTAATAACATTACTGGAAGTATGGGAATAATCTTTATTCTTGATTAGAAACTGGCCTCACAGTACGTGGGGCATTCCCATAAGTGCTACTCCCTCTGTTCCAGCAGCCATCCGGCTCGGTGTTTCGAGTCTAATGCCGCCGAAACAGACGTCGATATTAGGGAACAACTATGGGCCTTGCGACAGGTTTCTTTGTTGTTCCACCCACCCATGTCGTGCACGTAAATAGTTCAAGAATAATGGCGGCCTGTCGGAACAACATGGTAACTGTTATCGAAGGTTACTACTAAGGGATTTTATAGATGACGTGTCATGAAGCTTCTAAAAGAAGATAACCTCAATATAAAGGCATGTCATCTACTAAGGTTTTCTGTTGCATGGTTGGTTTGTCTAGTGAGCCATTAATGAGTCTCACATGGAATAATAATATAATGGAAACATGGAAAATTAGAAATTGGATGCTCCGTCAAGAACAGCTAGTGAAATAGAACAACACAGACACCTACTGTCCTACAGTGAATCAAAAATAAATAGTAATTCATAACACATACTCGTCAAAAAATTATAATACGTTATTTAATGATTTATATTAGATTATAAAACTTTAGCACTACAATACGTTATTTAATGGTTTATATTAGATTATAAAACTTTAGCATTATAATACGTTATGCCTGGTATACATTTTGTCAGGCAAGAAACAAACAAACTTGCAGGTTATAAGCAACCACATTTTGCAGTGTTGAAACAGTGTAAACTCACATAATCTGTGGGTCTCACCAATGGCTCACTACACAAACCAACCATGCAACAGAAAACCTTAGTAGATGACATGCCTTTATATTGAGATTATCTTCTTATAGAAGCCTTATGGCAGGTCATCTATACAATCCCGTAGTCGTAACCTTCGATAACAGTTACCATGTTGTTCCGACAGGCCGACGTTTTGCTTGAACTAGTTATGGGCACGGCGTGGGTGGGCGGAACAACAAAGAAACCTGTCGCAAGGGCCAGAGTTGTGTCCTGATGTCGACGTCTGCTTCGGCGGCATTGGACTCGTAACACCATCGAGTCGAATGGCTGCTGGAACAGAGGGCGGAGCACTTATAGGAATGCCCCACGTGCTGTGAGGCCAGTTTTCTACTCAAGAATCAGCTTAAACGTGTTTGGTTTGAACATGTAACTACACAGGACTCGCTTTCTGAAATTATTTTGTGGGTAACAATGGAGGGTGGAAGGAGGAGAGGGATCAGAGACAGTCATGGATTAACATCAGGGAATTGTCTGGGCATGACTTTTTTACACTTTTCCGAATGGGTGTGGATAGAGTTGTTTGGAGATCTTTTTTGCATTGATGTCTCCAGCGTGACAATATACGACCCATGTGGGTTATGGGTCTTATTATTTGTGTGCATTGTAGACTAATTATGTGTTCCAATATTAGGCCCATACAACTAGAATAATGTTGAACAACAAGAATGTGGAACGAGGAGGGAATTTGTCCGTAGAGACGAACTTATAGGGTTGCAAAATAACTCTTCCAGACCAATTTATACCAAACAACAAGAAAAATAACTCTCCCAGACCAACTTATACCAAGAAACAAGAAAAATAACTCTCCCAGACCAACTTATACCAAGAACATAACTCTCCCAGGCCAACTTATACCAAGAAACAAGAAAAATAACTCTTACAGACCAAATTATACCAAGAAAAATAACTCTCCCAGATCAATTTATAACACGAAACAAGAAAAATAACTCTCCCAGACCAAGAAACAAGATATATATTACCAAAATTGCCGCGAAAGGAGAGTTATAATCTGTTGTTTAAACATCCGCTTGCGCTAAAGTCGACGCCTAACTGTTAGAATCGCCCCGGCGTCACATACACTAGATACCCCTCTGCTTGCAACAAACCGGCACACTTGTATCAATGAAAACCCAGCTTTATATGTCACCTTAGCCCCATGATAGAATTTCTTAAAACGGTCGATTATTGTAGCAGTACTTCAAACATAGAGCACGGATAAAACATCTTGTATAATTCTTATCATTTTGTACGGATGGCGGAATTGGACAAATTCTGTAAAAAAATTAATGAGTTTGGGTAATTATAATGAGCATAGAAATAAGAGTACAAAATTCTGAAAATAAATTTTACAGACAAGTATCAGACATCTTCTTATTTCGTTCGTTAATAATGTCTATATCTGCAGTGTTGTTTCTTGTATAAATTGTTGGTTAATAATGTCTATATCTGCAGTGTTGTTTCTTGTATAAATTGTTGGCTAATAATCTCTATATCTGCAGTGTTGTTTCTTGTATAAATTGTTGGCTAATAATGTCTATATCTGCAGTGTTGTTTCTTGTATACATTGGAGAGTGTTTTCCATTTCTTGTTTTGTACCATAAAGTTTAACATTCATTGGTGTATCAGAAGGCCAGTGCAACTTAATGTGTTATAGTTTGCACATTCTTGAAGGATATGTTCTGAAGTCCGGTTGACTTGCCCGCATGTACACTTTGCTGTTGTGCCAATTTTATATTTTGTATATTTTGTATATTTGGCTGTTTAGTCTATTGTGTCCAGTTCTGAGTCGAAATATGACCACCTGTTCTTGTCTGTTAAATAGGTGGTGAAGTCCCATGAAGGTAAGTTAGGCTTTCGTTGTTTCTTTTTCGTGGATTTCTTTTGGTGATAGCTGATTGGTACATCCGGTTGTTGCATGTTAGAACTCTCCTTGGCGAGTTGATCAATTCTCTCATTTCCTGCTATTCGACAGTGTGATGGAATATACACCAATTTTGCACTATGGATAATACCTCTTTTAACTCTGGTAGTTTATTGGATTGACACGCCACTACTAATGATCTTGCATCTGTAAGTATTACAATAGGGTGTGAGGTCCTGTCCGAAGTTAACAGTTTTTCTGTAGTTGCACAAATAGCTTTGACTTCAGATTCATAGTTGTTGCAGTAATTTCCCGTTGGTATACAAGTAGTATCATCTGGGTATTCTACATATACAACACTTCCCCGCATTTCTTACTGTATTCTGTGCTGATCCAGCTGTATATACTCTGGTCCCTAGATCACTTGGGTAAACGTCATCGAGGAAACTGGGAGCTGCTACCCTTTTCTGCAGATTATTCTGTTGTTCATTCCCATACACACCTGGTATTTTGTTTGGATGGTCACTTGTAGGTATGTCTGTTTTTCCCATGGGGTGTGTACTGGTTGAGATATCAGTGGTATTGTTAACTCTGAAAGATCCGATACCTGTCTACTGCCTGGTGTACAAGGTTGCTTCTTTTAAGCCGTCCTTGTGACAGATTCTGGAATCTTTCCTTCATTGGGTGACTAGTGGGAAAGGAACTTTTCTCCGTGAATTATAATTTTAATATCCCTAAGCTCTTTCAATAACTGCATTCCTTCGATAGTCTGCATTTCTACAATTGGTCTGGATCACATTGTTCCTGTAATGATTCTAAGTGCTTGGTTCTGTACTCTATCCAAGTTCTGTAGTGTGGTGTGTGATGATGAACTCCATGCTGTAGAACCATATTCCAAGTGTGGTCAAGTAGCTTGTTGATATACATTCTTGATAATTTCTTCATTAGCTCCCAAAGTGGCCCCATTCAGTTTTGTTAGTACTGCTATCTTCCCTGTGTGCCTGTGTTCTGATTTGCTAATGTGATGTTCCATGTTATTTTGGCATCACATTTTACACCATCTGACATCAATTATAGAGTACATAAAACCCTTGTGTACGTAAGGAAAGAAAATGATCTTAATGTCAACAAGAACATCTCATGACAATGGTGAAACGACGTCAGTTTATGTTGCTTGGCCATGTAAATGGCATGATTTCCTTTAAGGACTGCCCAGAAGGCATCACCCCCTCCACACACACACCATTATATATGAGCTTCATACAGGAATCAAAATAATAACTATCAACCAATATAGAACCGGAACAATTAGTTACCGCAAGCTGAAGTACATACTGAATATGAGATCAGAACAATTAGT
Source organism: Meghimatium bilineatum (assembly GCA_034231615.1). Taxonomy (NCBI): domain Eukaryota; kingdom Metazoa; phylum Mollusca; class Gastropoda; order Stylommatophora; family Philomycidae; genus Meghimatium; species Meghimatium bilineatum. The sequence goes on along the minus strand of CM067310.1, from coordinate 7,880,660 downwards.
TACCGCAAGCTGAAGGACATACTGAATGTGAGATCAGAACAATTAGTTACCGCAAGCTGAAGTACATACTGAATGTGAGATCAGAACAATTAGTTACCGCAAGCTGAAGTACATACTGAATGTGAGATCAGAACAATTAGTTACCGCAAGCTGAAGTACATACTGAATGTGAGATCAGAACAATTAGTTACCGCAAGCTGAAGTACATACTGAATGTGAGATCAGAACAATTAGTTACCGCAAGCTGAAGTACATACTGAATGTGAGATCAGAACAATTAGTTACCGCAAGCTGAAGTATATACTGAATGTGAGATCAGAACAATTAGTTACCGCAAGCTGAAGTACATACTGAATGTGAGATCAGAACAATTAGTTACCGCAAGCTGAAGTACATACTGAATGTGAGATCAGAACAATTAGTTACCGCAAGCTGAAGTACATACTGAATGTGAGATCAGAACAATTAGTTACCGCAAGCTGAAGTACATACTGAATGTGAGATCAGAACAATTAGTTACCGCAAGCTGAAGTACATACTGAATGTGAGATCAGAACAATTAGTTACCGCAAGCTGAAGTACATACTGAATGTGAGATCAGAACAATTAGTTACCGCAAGCTGAAGTACATACTGAATGTGAGATCAGAACAATTAGTTACCGCAAGCTGAAGTACATACTGAATGTGAGATCAGAACAATTAGTTACCGCAAGCTGAAGGAATACTGAATGTGAGATCAGAACAATTAGTTACCGCATGCTGAAGGACATACTGAATGTGAGATCAGAACAATTAGTTACCGCATGCTGAAGGACATACTGAATGTGAGATCAGAACAATTAGTTACCGCATGCTGAAGGACATACTGAATGTGAGATCAGAACAATTAGTTACGGCATGCTGAAGGACATACTGAATGTGAGATCAGAACAATTAGTTACCGCATGCTGAAGGACATACTGAATGTGAGATCAGAACAATTAGTTACCGCATGCTGAAGGACATACTGAATGTGAGATCAGAACAATTAGTTACCGCATGCTGAAGGACATACTGAATGTGAGATCAGAACAATTAGTTACCGCATGCTGAAGGACATACTGAATGTGAGATCAGAACAATTAGTTACCGCATGCTGAAGGACATACTGAATGTGAGATCAGAACAATTAGTTACCGCATGCTGAAGGACATACTGAATGTGAGATCAGAACAATTAGTTACGGCATGCTGAAGGACATACTGAATGTGAGATCAGAACAATTAGTTACCGCATGCTGAAGGACATACTGAATGTGAGATCAGAACAATTAGTTACCGCATGCTGAAGGACATACTGAATGTGAGATCAGAACAATTAGTTACCGCATGCTGAAGGAATACTGAATGTGAGATCAGAACAATTAGTTACCGCATGCTGAAGGACATACTGAATGTGAGATCAGAACAATTAGTTACCGCATGCTGAAGGACATACTGAATGTGAGATTAGAACAATTAGTTACCGCATGCTGAAGGACATACTGAATGTGAGATCAGAACAATTAGTTACCGCATGCTGAAGGACATACTGAATGTGAGATCAGAACAATTAGTTACCGCATGCTGAAGGACATACTGAATGTGAGATCAGAACAATTAGTTACCGCAAGCTGAAGGACATACTGAATGTGAGATCAGAACAATTAGTTACCGCAAGCTGAAGGACATACTGAATGTGAGATCAGAACAATTAGTTACCGCAAGCTGAAGGACATACTGAATGTGAGATCAGAACAATTAGTTACCGCAAGCTGAAGTACATACTGAATGTGAGATCAGAACAATTAGTTACCGCAAGCTGAAGTACATACTGAATGTGATATCAGAACAATTAGTTACCGCAAGCTGAAGTACATACTGAATGTGAGATCAGAACAATTAGTTACGGCATGCTGAAGGACATACTGAATGTGAGATCAGAACAATTAGTTACCGCATGCTGAAGGACATACTGAATGTGAGATCAGAACAATTAGTTACCGCATGCTGAAGGACATACTGAATGTGATATCAGAACAATTAGTTACCGCATGCTGAAGGAATACTGAATGTGAGATCAGAACAATTAGTTACCGCATGCTGAAGGAATACTGAATGTGAGATCAGAACAATTAGTTACCGCATGCTGAAGGAATACTGAATGTGAGATCAGAACAATTAGTTACCGCATGCTGAAGGAATACTGAATGTGAGATCAGAACAATTAGTTACCGCATGCTGAAGGAATACTGAATGTGAGATCAGAACAATTAGTTACCGCATGCTGAAGGAATACTGAATGTGAGATCAGAACAATTAGTTACCGCATGCTGAAGGAATACTGAATGTGAGATCAGAACAATTAGTTACCGCATGCTGAAGGAATACTGAATGTGAGATCAGAACAATTAGTTACCGCATGCTGAAGGAATACTGAATGTGAGATCAGAACAATCAGTTACCGCATGCTGAAGGAATACTGAATGTGAGATCAGAACAATTAGTTACCGCATGCTGAAGGAATACTGAATGTGAGATCAGAACAATTAGTTACTGCATGCTGAAGGAATACTGAATGTGAGATCAGAACAATCAGTTACCGCAAGCTGAAGGACATACTGAATGTGAGATCAGAACAATTAGTTACCGCATGCTGAAGGACATACTGAATGTGAGATCAGAACAATTAGTTACCGCATGCTGAAGGACATACTGAATGTGAGATCAGAACAATTAGTTACCGCATGCTGAAGTACATACTGAATGTGATATCAGAACAATTAGTTACCGCAAGCTGAAGTACATACTGAATGTGATATCAGAACAATTAGTTACCGCAAGCTGAAGTACATACTGAATGTGAGATCAGAACAATTAGTTACGGCATGCTGAAGGACATACTGAATGTGAGATCAGAACAATTAGTTACCGCATGCTGAAGGACATACTGAATGTGAGATCAGAACAATTAGTTACCGCATGCTGAAGGACATACTGAATGTGATATCAGAACAATTAGTTACCGCATGCTGAAGGAATACTGAATGTGAGATCAGAACAATTAGTTACCGCATGCTGAAGGAATACTGAATGTGAGATCAGAACAATTAGTTACCGCATGCTGAAGGACATACTGAATGTGAGATCAGAACAATTAGTTACCGCATGCTGAAGGAATACTGAATGTGAGATCAGAACAATTAGTTACCGCATGCTGAAGGAATACTGAATGTGAGATCAGAACAATTAGTTACCGCATGCTGAAGGAATACTGAATGTGAGATCAGAACAATTAGTTACCGCATGCTGAAGGAATACTGAATGTGAGATCAGAACAATTAGTTACCGCATGCTGAAGGAATACTGAATGTGAGATCAGAACAATTAGTTACCGCATGCTGAAGGAATACTGAATGTGAGATCAGAACAATTAGTTACCGCATGCTGAAGGAATACTGAATGTGAGATCAGAACAATTAGTTACCGCATGCTGAAGGAATACTGAATGTGAGATCAGAACAATTAGTTACCGCATGCTGAAGGAATACTGAATGTGAGATCAGAACAATCAGTTACCGCATGCTGAAGGAATACTGAATGTGAGATCAGAACAATTAGTTACCGCATGCTGAAGGAATACTGAATGTGAGATCAGAACAATTAGTTACCGCATGCTGAAGGAATACTGAATGTGAGATCAGAACAATTAGTTACCGCATGCTGAAGGAATACTGAATGTGAGATCAGAACAATTAGTTACCGCATGCTGAAGGAATACTGAATGTGAGATCAGAACAATTAGTTACCGCATGCTGAAGGAATACTGAATGTGAGATCAGAACAATTAATTACCGCATGCTGAAGGAATACTGAATGTGAGATCAGAACAATCAGTTACCGCAAGCTGAAGGACATACTGAATGTGAGATCAGAACAATTAGTTACCGCATGCTGAAGGAATACTGAATGTGAGATCAGAACAATCAGTTACCGCAAGCTGAAGGACATACTGAATGTGAGATCAGAACAATCAGTTACCGCATGCTGAAGTACATACTGAATGTGAGATCAGAACAATTAGTTACCGCAAGCTGAAGTACATACTGAATGTGAGATCAGAACAATTAGTTACCGCAAGCTGAAGTACATACTGAATGTGAGATCAGAACAATCAGTTACCGCAAGCTGAAGTACATACTGAATGTGAGATCAGAACAATCAGTTACCGCAAGCTGAAGTACATACTGAATGTGAGATCAGAACAATCAGTTACCGCAAGCTGAAGGACATACTGAATGTGAGATCAGAACAATCAGTTACCGCAAGCTGAAGGACATACTGAATGTGAGATCAGAACAATCAGTTACCGCATGCTGAAGTACATACTGAATGTGAGATCAGAACAATTAGTTACCGCATGCTGAAGGAATACTGAATGTGAGATCAGAACAATCAGTTACCGCAAGCTGAAGGACATACTGAATGTGAGATCAGAACAATCAGTTACCGCAAGCTGAAGGACATACTGAATGTGAGATCAGAACAATCAGTTACCGCATGCTGAAGTACATACTGAATGTGAGATCAGAACAATTAGTTACCGCATGCTGAAGGAATACTGAATGTGAGATCAGAACAATTAGTTACCGCATGCTGAAGGAATACTGAATGTGAGATCAGAACAATTAGTTACCGCATGCTGAAGGAATACTGAATGTGAGATCAGAACAATTAGTTACCGCATGCTGAAGGAATACTGAATGTGAGATCAGAACAATTAGTTACCGCATGCTGAAGGAATACTGAATGTGAGATCATAACAATTAGTTACCGCATGCTGAAGGAATACTGAATGTGAGATCAGAACAATTAGTTACCGCATGCTGAAGGAATACTGAATGTGAGATCAGAACAATTAGTTACCGCATGCTGAAGGAATACTGAATGTGAGATCAGAACAATTAGTTACCGCATGCTGAAGGAATACTGAATGTGAGATCAGAACAATCAGTTACCGCAAGCTGAAGGACATACTGAATGTGAGATCAGAACAATTAGTTACCGCATGCTGAAGGAATACTGAATGTGAGATCAGAACAATCAGTTACCGCAAGCTGAAGGACATACTGAATGTGAGATCAGAACAATCAGTTACCGCAAGCTGAAGTACATACTGAATGTGAGATCAGAACAATTAGTTACCGCAAGCTGAAGTACATACTGAATGTGAGATCAGAACAATTAGTTACCGCAAGCTGAAGTACATACTGAATGTGAGATCAGAACAATCAGTTACCGCAAGCTGAAGTACATACTGAATGTGAGATCAGAACAATTAGTTACCGCAAGCTGAAGTACATACTGAATGTGAGATCAGAACAATTAGTTACCGCAAGCTGAAGTACATACTGAATGTGAGATCAGAACAATTAGTTACCGCAAGCTGAAGTACATACTGAATGTGAGATCAGAACAATCAGTTACCGCAAGCTGAAGTACATACTGAATGTGAGATCAGAACAATTAGTTACCGCAAGCTGAAGTACATACTGAATGTGAGATCAGAACAATCAGTTACCGCAAGCTGAAGTACATACTGAATGTGAGATCAGAACAATTAGTTACCGCAAGCTGAAGTACATACTGAATGTGAGATCAGAACAATTAGTTACCGCAAGCTGAAGTACATACTGAATGTGAGATCAGAACAATCAGTTACCGCAAGCTGAAGTACATACTGAATGTGAGATCAGAACAATTAGTTACCGCAAGCTGAAGTACATACTGAATGTGAGATCAGAACAATTAGTTACCGCAAGCTGAAGTACATACTGAATGTGAGATCAGAACAATCAGTTACCGCAAGCTGAAGTACATACTGAATGTGAGATCAGAACAATTAGTTACCGCAAGCTGAAGTACATACTGAATGTGAGATCAGAACAATCAGTTACCGCAAGCTGAAGTACATACTGAATGTGAGATCAGAACAATTAGTTACCGCAAGCTGAAGTACATACTGAATGTGAGATCAGAACAATTAGTTACCGCAAGCTGAAGTACATACTGAATGTGAGATCAGAACAATCAGTTACCGCAAGCTGAAGTACATACTGAATGTGAGATCAGAACAATTAGTTACCGCAAGCTGAAGTACATACTGAATGTGAGATCAGAACAATTAGTTACCGCAAGCTGAAGTACATACTGAATGTGAGATCAGAACAATTAGTTACCGCAAGCTGAAGTACATACTGAATGTGAGATCAGAACAATTAGTTACCGCAAGCTGAAGTACATACTGAATGTGAGATCAGAACAATTAGTTACCGCATGCTGAAGGACATACTGAATGTGAGATCAGAACAATTAGTTACCGCATGCTGAAGGACATACTGAATGTGAGATCAGAACAATTAGTTACCGCATGCTGAAGGACATACTGAATGTGAGATCAGAACAATTAGTTACCGCAAGCTGAAGTACATACTGAATGTGAGATCAGAACAATTAGTTACCGCATGCTGAAGGACATACTGAATGTGAGATCAGAACAATTAGTTACCGCATGCTGAAGTACATACTGAATGTGAGATCAGAACAATTAGTTACCGCAAGCTGAAGTACATACTGAATGTGAGATCAGAACAATTAGTTACCGCATGCTGAAGGACATACTGAATGTGAGATCAGAACAATTAGTTACCGCATGCTGAAGTACATACTGAATGTGAGATCAGAACAATTAGTTACCGCAAGCTGAAGTACATACTGAATGTGAGATCAGAACAATTAGTTACCGCAAGCTGAAGTACATACTGAATGTGAGATCAGAACAATTAGTTACCGCATGCTGAAGGACATACTGAATGTGAGATCAGAACAATTAGTTACCGCATGCTGAAGTACATACTGAATGTGAGATCAGAACAATTAGTTACCGCAAGCTGAAGTACATACTGAATGTGAGATCAGAACAATTAGTTACCGCAAGCTGAAGTACATACTGAATGTGAGATCAGAACAATTAGTTACCGCATGCTGAAGGACATACTGAATGTGAGATCAGAACAATTAGTTACCGCATGCTGAAGTACATACTGAAAGTGAGATCAGAACAATTAGTTACCGCATGCTGAAGGACATACTGAATGTGAGATCAGAACAATTAGTTACCGCATGCTGAAGGACATACTGAATGTGAGATCAGAACAATTAGTTACCGCATGCTGAAGTACATACTGAATGTGAGATCAGAATAATTAGTTACCGCATGCTGAAGTACATACTGAATGTGAGATCAGAACAATTAGTTACCGCAAGCTGAAGTACATACTGAATGTGAGATCAGAACAATTAGTTACCGCAAGCTGAAGTACATACTGAATGTGAGATCAGAACAATTAGTTACCGCAAGCTGAAGTACATACTGAATGTGAGATCAGAGTACCTATGAATATGTCCTGAGTGCCATGAAGATGATTTGACAACTAACTAACGTTATTGATCTGCAGAACCGTCCACATATTGTCCAGATCTCTCCACAATAAAGTTATCGACTTCTTCTTTGAAAACCCCGTCCACATATTGTCCAGATCTCTCCACAATAAAGTTATAGACTTCTTCTTTGACAACCCCGTCCACATATTGTCCAGATCTCTCCACAATAAAGTTATCGACTTCTTCTTTGAAAACCCCGTCCACATATTGTCCAGATCTCTCCACAATAAAGTTATAGACTTCTTCTTTGACAACCCCGTCCACATATTGTCCAGATCTCTCCACAATAAAGTTATCGACTTCTTCTTTGACAACCCCGTCCACATATTGTCCAGATCTCTCCACAATAAAGTTATCGACTTCTTCTTTGAAAACCCCGTCCACATATTGTCCAGATCTCTCCACAATAAAGTTATAGACTTCTTCTTTGACAACCCCGTCCACATATTGTCCAGATCTCTCCACAATAAAGTTATCGACTTCTTCTTTGACAACCCCGTCCACATATTGTCCAGATCTCTCCACAATAAAGTTATCGACTTCTTCTTTGAAAACCCCGTCCACATATTGTCCAGATCTCTCCACAATAAAGTTATAGACTTCTTCTTTGACAACCCCGTCCACATATTGTCCAGATCTCTCCACAATAAAGTTATCGACTTCTTCTTTGACAACCCCGTCCACATATTGTCCAGATCTCTCCACAATAAAGTTATCGACTTCTTCTTTGAAAACCCCGTCCACATATTGTCCAGATCTCTCCACAATAAAGTTATAGACTTCTTCTTTGACAACCCCGTCCACATATTGTCCAGATCTCTCCACAATAAAGTTATCGACTTCTTCTTTGACAACCCCGTCCACATATTGTCCAGATCTCTCCACAATAAAGTTATCGACTTCTTCTTTGACAACCCCGTCCACATATTGTCCAGATCTCTCCACAATAAAGTTATATACTTCTTCTTTGACAACCATCAAATCTCTCCACAATAAATCTGTAGAATTCGTGGTTAGCAATTCGATGTGTCAAACATATAACACACTTCGCAATGAAACATGTGTAAGTCTATTTCCACTATATAACCACTATAGAAGTATTGATGTTTACAAACAATCGATACAGGGAGATAACCGATGGCATTACTAAGAATGGAGCTGTCAATTCTTCGGCCTGATTTATGAGGTTAATAAACTTCATTTCTCCACAAGTCTTGAGTAAGTGTCATTTATTGATGGTTTTGAGTAACAGCCAACTTGATCTCAGTCTTGAGTAATCTCATTTATGTAGTATCGGAAAGCTGTTATTTACCTCGTAGAGATACATCACTGGAGTTTAAGGATGACCCAACAAACTGAAAATATAAGCGCTGGGGTAACACGGGAAAATACGAGTATGAACGGACATTGTGACAGAGGTTCTTGATTCGAAATGAAATGCAAAAGAAGGATATTTAGAATACCGTAGACGGCAAAAGCAAAACATTAAAACAAAAACAATCAATAAACTTAAGAATACTAAAAGTATTGCTAAAAAGAATTATAACAAAAAATGATTTGTTGGAAAACAAGAAAGCTGATTTGTTGGACAACAAGAAAGCTGATTTGTTGGACAACAACAGGAAAGCTGATTTGTTGGACAACAACAGGAAAGCTGATTTGTTGGACAACAAGAGGAAAGCTGATTTATTGAATTTTTTAACCCCATACATAAGCATAACTGAATGGAAGTACTAATAATGGAAAGAATGGCTGATAGAAACAGAGGAAAGCATATAACAGTAGAAACAGAGGAAAGTACATAACAGCAGAAACAGAGGAAAGCATATAACAGTAGAAACAGAGGAAAGCACATAACAGTAGAAACAGAGGAAAGCATATAACAGTAGAAACAGAGGAAAGTATATAACAGTAGAAACAGAGGAAAGCACATAACAGTAGAAACAGAGGAAAGTATATAACAGTAGAAACAGAGGAAAGTACATAACAGTAGAAACAGAGGAAAGTATATAACAGTAGAAACAGAGGAAAGTACATAACAGCAGAAACAGAGGAAAGTATATAACAGTAGAAACAGAGGAAAGCATATAACAGTAGAAACAGAGGAAAGCACATAACAGTAGAAACAGAGGAAAGCACATAACAGTAGAAACAGAGGAAAGCACATAACAGACTGTTTGGGCACTGTCCATAATTTCTGTCAACAATGTTTTTGGCACCTTGATCTCCCCCCCCCCACCACACAACCCCCGTTTTCTACAGCTTATAAATAATTCAGGATCTTCACCCCCATGCCTGTCACAAACAATTAACCCCCTCAAAATAAGAACATATTTTTGCAAATAAGGAACGTAATAACGCAATATTTGTGTTATATTTTTTCAGATATAATTTAATTTGTGCATAAAAAAAGCATTTTGTTGACGTCATCTTTTCCCAACACCCCCCCCCTTTCCCAATTTCTTGTCAATGTCAATAGCTGTCCAATTGTTGTACTCCCAAATTGTTGACGTAATTTTTCAACAGCCCCCTTTTAGAATGTTCTTCTTGATTGCAGCAAATGAACTCACTCAGACTCGTGAGTTGCTCACATTCATTTTGAGCATGTCCTGCATGGCTGCTGCAAATGAACTCAAAATCGTGAGTTATTCACAGCTCCTTTTAGAATGTACTGCATGATTGCAGCAGATGGACTCACTCAGAGCTGTTCGGAGTATCCTTAAAAAGGAGATTGTCTATTAGAAAGGGGATATTGTCTATTAGAAATGGGAGATTGTCTATTAGAAAGGGGAGATTGTCTATTAGAAAGGGGAGATTGTCTATTAGAAAGGGGAGATTGTCTATTAGAAAGGGGAGATTGTCTATTAGAAAGGGGAGATTGTCTATTAGAAAGGATACGACAAGAATATTTTATAAAATAATGTTTTAATATTTTATATTTTTACGTTGAATAGTACACATGGTTCGACGTTTGTACCAAAATGTCTTATACAGATAAAGACAAATATACACATAGTTTATTTCAAAAACATACATAGGGGGTGGTGGGGAAAGAACTCCCGTTTAGAGGCAATGTTCTAGATTAGTGGTATTCAACGTGACCCACAAGGTCACACTGAAGGACAATGACACTTGCAGGTAGGCCACGGAGAAAGATTTTGAAACTGTATGGGGGGCACAGATCAGTAGTCCAGGTGGGAGGCACAGGAAGGTGACTATTTAAAAGATCACTCATACAAATTTATAAAACGTGAGAATCCCTGGTAAACTGTAAAAACCTCAATGCCCTCTTTAGGCATTGAGGAAGAACACGCAGGAGAATATTTACGTAAAGAGGACTATGTGTCACAAAAGATTAGAACCACTGCTCAAGATTAATAGCCAACCATCCTGGTATACTGTGATAATTAGTACTACATCTGTGGTACCATCAGGTGATCTGTTTTCTGTTACCAGTACACCGCCAACATGTGATTACGAAATGACCGGAAGATCAATCCATTAAGACCAGTAATAGAGAAGGCGTTAGACTTCGGGACATCTAGGAATTTAATGATGTATTTCTGGAATCATGTACGCAGTAACGCATTATTTTCTGTAGTCGTTGTCGACATTGACTTGGAACGATGAAAGTATGTAGCCAATCTCGGAAACGTGATGTTAAAATGACAAATACCACTCACTTTTTAACATGACACCTCGGTCTGGTGAGTTCTCGTGAGAATGTTCAAGTACGAAAACAACCAACGCGACAGAATAATGAGAAGTCATCATTTAAAGCCATCAATATTTTTGCAGCCATATACCTTTTTTTAAAGCCATCAATATGTTTGCAGCCATCTTCCTTTTTTTTAAAGCCATCAATATGTTTGCAGCCATCTTCCTTTTTTTTAAAGCAATCAATATTTTTGCAGCCATCTACCTTTTATAAAGGCATCAATATTTTCGCAGCCATCTACCATTTTTAAAGCCATAAATATTTTTGCAGCCATCTACCTGTTTTTATGAAGACATCAATATTTTTTTCAGCCATCTACCTGTTTTTATAAAGCCATCTATATTTTTGAGCCATCTATATAATTCTTCGTGATAGTTTCCACGTGCAGTTTGTGAATGTAATATTACAGATTGAGATGTGTAATAGTGTGAATGATTATTCAAGATTCACATCGAAAAATTATACATAATCCGTGACTCCTTCGATACGCATTGGATGTCATCATCATCATCATCATTAAGTGCCGTCTCCGCAACGAAGGTTGGCTGCAACGGATCTCCAACATCCCCTGTCTCTTGTCGTGGTGGTGCATTCTGCTAGACTGTAACCTGTCCATCGTGTGATGTTACTCTCCCACATGTATCTCTGCCTACCTCTTGCTCGCCTCCATTTGACTTTACCCTCAAGTAAGGTCTTCAATATTGGCTATCACACAACGTACAATCATGTTAACCAATGAAAATCATGAGAATAGTCAATTGAGGCATTGAGGAAGATTGATTTCCCATTAGTCAATAGGCATTATATTGTTGTTAATCATGTTTAATGTCCATAAAGTATTATTTTCACTGATAAGGTAAAGGTAGGTCCCTCCGCAACAAACTACCGACAGGACTGAAAATAACTCATGTACTACGCCACAACAGCTATTAGGTGGGGTGGCAGAGTTCCCTTCCTTGCTGTGTTTACCTTACCAACTCATCCGTTTCACAGCTGAGTCGACTGGGGTATAAGTCCTGTCCGGCGAGAAATCACAACCTGATTTTTTTTGGTCGAAGGTAGTTTCGAGCCTGGCACGATGTAACCCGTGAATAGGAAGTAAGTTCACAATAAACTAGGCTTCCAGTGCTCCCTCTGATTACTAATATAAGTAACAAACAGCAAATAATGGTGTTGAGAAATAACAAAAAATGTCAGAAACAATGAATTTTTCCAAGTCCACACAGTATCTTTATCACGATGCAGCAACAAACTAGAAATATGAACAAACAATACAATCATTACAATCAATACAAACAATACAATCAATACAATCAATACAATCAATACAATCAATACAATCAATACAATCAATACAAACAATACAATCAATACAAACAATACAATCAATACAAACAATACAAACAATACAAACAATACAATCAATACAAACAATACAATCAATACAAACAATACAATCAATACAAACAATACAATCAATACAAACAATACAATCAATACAAACAATACAATCAATACAATCAATACAAACAATACAATCAATACAAACAATACAATCAATACAAACAATACAAACAATACAATCAATACAAACAATACAATCAATACAATCAATACAATCAATACAATCAATACAAGCACTACAATCATTACAATCAATACAATCGATACAATCAATACAAACAATACAAGCAATACAAACAATGCAATCAATACAAACAATACAATCAATACAATCAATACAATCAATACAATCAATACAAACAATACAATCAATACAATCAATACAAACAATACAATCAATACAAACAATACAATCAATACAATCAATACAAACAATACAATCAATACAATCAATACAATCAATACAATCAATACAAACAATACAATCAATACAAACAATACAATCAATACAATCAATACAAACAATACAATCAATACAAACAATACAATCAATACAAACAATACAATCAATACAAACAATACAATCAATACAAACAATACAATCAATACAAACAATACAATCAATACAAACAATACAATCAATACAAACAGTGCAGACAATACACACAATACACACAATACAAACAATACAAACAGTGCAGACAATACACACAATACACACAATACAAGCAATACAAACAGTGCAGACAATACACACAATACACACAATACACACAATACAAACAATACAAACAATACAAACAGTGCAGACAATACACACAATACAAACAATACAAGCAATACAATCATTACAATCAATACAAACAATACAATCACTACAAACAATACAAACAATACAAACAATACAAACAATACCATCAATACAAACAATACACACAATACAAACAATACACACAATACAAACAGTGCAGACAATACACACAATACAAACAGTGCAGACAATACAAACAGTGCAGACAATACACACAATACAAACAATACAAACAGTGCAGACAATACACACAATACAAACAATACACACAATACAACCAGTGCAGACAATACACACAATACAAACAATACACACAATACAAACAATACACACAATACAATCAATACAAACAATACAAACAATACACACAATACAAACAGTGCAGACAATACACACAATACACACAATACAAACAATACACACAATACAAACAATACACACAATACACTCAATACAAACAATACAAACAATACAAACAATACAATCAATACAAACAATACACACAATGCAAACAATACACACAATACAAACAGTGCAGACAATACAGACAATACAAACAGTGCAGACAATACACACAATACAAACAATACACACAATACAAACAATACACACAATACAAACAATACACACAATACAAACAATACACACAATACAAACAGTGCAGACAATACACACAATACAAACAATACACACAATACAAACAATACAAACAGTGCAGACAATACACACAATACAAACAATACACACAATACAAACAATACACACAATACAAACAATACACACAATACAAACAATACAAACAGTGCAGACAATACAAACAGTGCAGACAATACACACAATACACACAATACAAACAATACAAACAGTGCAGACAATACACACAATACAAACAATACACACAATACAAACAGTGCAGACAATACACACAATACAAACAATACAAACAATACACACAATACAAACAGTGCAGACAATACACACAATACAAACAATACACACAATACAAACAATACAATCATTACAAACAATACAAACAATACAAACAATACAAACAATACAATCAATACAAACAATACACACAATACAAACAATACACACAATACAAACAGTGCAGACAATACACACAATACAAACAGTACAGACAATACAAACAGTGCAGACAATACACACAATACACACAATACAAACAATACAAACAGTGCAGACACTACACACAATACAAACAATACACACAATACAAACAGTGCAGACAATACACACAATACAAACAATACACACAATACAAACAATACACACAATACAATCAATACAAACAATACAAACAATACACACAATACAAACAGTGCAGACAATACACACAATACACACAATACACACAATACACACAATACAAACAATACACACAATACAAACAATACACACAATACAATCAATACAAACAATACACACAATACAAACAATACAAACAATACAAACAATACAATCGGATCGTTTTTACATCGAATCTCAGAAAACAATGCACAATAATGCTTAGTTATACACAACAGCGGATCTCCTTTTAATTTTACTAACCATCGGTAGACAGAAAAAGAAGAAGAAGTAAAGTAGAATGCCATCTGACAGCTTATTTATTATTTATCACTTGTAACCATGCCGAAATCGGAAGTGCTAGGCCTACAAGGCGCATAACGGTGGTTCAACGTAATCACGTTCCCGGCGGAAATCGCACGGATATCCGTGATGGTTACAATGGAGCGAACGCAAAAACAAACAAACAAACATCACTTGTAATCTTCCAGCATTTGTTTGAAACCTTCATCTCTTGTTTAGTCTGTCAAGTTATTACCTAGTCTACTCAGACACTCTATTTCACACTCTTTGATTTTATTGGGAGATTATTATACCTCTATTGATATCCACTTTTTACAGCAAGACTGTTGAGAGTTATGCCCGAGCCTGTTAGCGAGGGTTGTATTATTTATTTTTGTTTGAGTTCTTGCGACGCTTTTCAAGCTGAGACATGGTGGTGCCCACTAAAGAAATAGTATCGTGGTTTTTAAATATTTCCTGATACTAGATAACACACATAATGACACACACAAATCGACGTTTCGACCAAAAGACCTTTATCAAGATAGACAATTGAAACAACATTAAAATATATAACAGAAAGCAATCTATACTACTCATATCAATGTGACCGTCGATTGTATTACTTTTCGCTTTCTGTTTAATGTTTTAATTTTGTTTCAATTGTCTGTCTTGATAAAAACCTTTTGGTCGAAACGTCGATTTGTGTGTGTGTCGTTGTGTGTGTTATCTAGTATCAGCAAAACTTTATTACCCTTTTCCTGGATCTACCTGTTGGTTTTCAGTTTTGCACAGTAAGTAAAATTTTTCGGCTTTTAAATAGCATATGCAACTTCAATTGTTTATGTGTTTGTTTCGATGTGTGTTCGTCCATCACATGATGATGATGGCCATTTTTTACATCCCCTTTGTTAAAATTCAGTTAGAATTATGACCATGTATACTAGTTCGTAGATGGCTAATGAGCCCTATTCGAGCTGTAAATGTCCTTAGACAGTTCGGACATGGAATAACGACTGTAGACGGATCTTGGTCTATCCGTGACTTTCTAGCTGCTCTCCGCTGTTGAGCTGCGCATTTCTCTTCTTTTCACAAGATGATGCGCTCTTTTTGATTGTAGAACGCCATGTAGATCTATTTTGTGCAAATTCTTCCCATGTATCTTGCTCTATTTCAAAGTCTTTCAGTGAGTTCTTTAAAGAGTGCTTGTAGCGCTTCTTGTGGCCACCTTGAGATCGTGTAACCTTCTCCAGTTCACCACAGAGAAGTATCTTTGGCAGACGATAGTCTGGCATACGCACCAAGTGACCTGCCCAATTAATCTGTGTCTGCATCAGGATATTATCAATTCTGGGGATGCTAGATCTGTCAAGGATAGTGGTATCTGGAATCTTGTCTTTTTCCATACCCATTAATTAAGATCAATGAATCCCATGTGTCATTGTTTTAGTTGGTTAGTAATTTATACAGCATTTGTACGTTCCAAGACGATGTATATTAGCCGAGATGCAGTAGTTGAAGATCTTCTCCTTCTGCGTTCGTTCTCAAACTCCTGCAGATTAGCAGGATGTAGTCCGGAGAACGGAATGCGTTGTGTCATGGTTTACAGCATTGCTGCGATATCTGCGCCTTTCGGCCTGACACATCCGACTTCAGCATGGATTTGGGTCACTGACCCTATATGGGATGGGACAGCCAACTCCATACCATAACCTCCTTCGTCGCCTTTTACGACATGCGTGGAAGGTAAAAAGTGTTTCTATTCTTTGTTCCATTTTCGGGCCCCGGCAACACAAGGGCGTAGTTGAAGATGAAACTGCATATTTAAAAAGAAATCTATCCAAGTCCCTTTGCAAAATATACCCTGCATTCTGTTTTCATCTAAACTCACTTATCGTTGCTGATCTGATGTGTTTCGTGTTTTTATTTGCTGCCAACACGAGGTGCACGCACTGACACACTATCAATCTCATACGCCAACGTGAATGATGATGGGTGTGATCAACTTCAAGAACCTATATTCTGGAGAAGGGTTTGGTTCAGCATTCCTATCACCGGAACAGAGAAATGCAAGTATCACAATTCTTTTAAAGCTGGTATTTAAAGCAACAAATAATTATATTAATATAATGTTATACTTAGTTCGAGTGCTATGATATTATATTGAACCAATCCTTCTTGATGGAAGCAAAGCATGGACAGTAAACAAAAGTTTCCACGATAAGCTGGAAGCAAATGAGAAGTGGATTTTAAGAAGAATGATGAAAATGCCTATGGACAGCCAAGAAAACTAATGTAGAAGTTCTTAGAGATGGACAGCCAAGAAAACTAATGTAGATGTTCTCAGAGATGGACAGCCAAGAAAACTAATGTAGAAGTTCTCAGAGATGGACAGCCAAGAAAATTAATGTAGAAGTTCTCAGAGATGGACAGCCAAGAAAATTAATGTAGATGTTCTCAGAGATGGACAACCAAGAAAACTAATGTAGATGTTCTCAGAGATGGACAGCCAAGAAAATTAATGTAGATGTTCTCAGAGATGGACAGCCAAGAAAACTAATGTAGAAGTTCTGAGAGATGCTGGAGTAAAAAGACAAATTATAGCGGAAATTAGAAACAATCAAGATTTTTAGGGAACGTGATGAGAAAAGTCAAACTTGAATATTTAGTAACAACAGGAAAGATCAAGGGGAGAAGAGACAGAGAAAGACAAAAAGATAATTTTCTGGATGGGTTGTAACTGTGGCACAAAGTCACCAACTGAACTTATTAACAACTCAAGAGACAGAGAGTTGTGGAGAAGCGTGATCGCCTATGATACTCGGCATGACACTTCATTGATTGATACTTGGTACAATTTCTATTTTAACTGGGAAAATATTTCAATTGACTAATGGCACCAAGATCAAACCCGTCTAAGGAAATGGGTACCCATGTACTGGAAAAAGTTTTATTTGCGCCAATGGCTCGACACACTTGTCTTCGGTGGAAAGCATAAGCGATAATAACGAAGCATCTAGGAAATAATTAAACGCTTGAAGGCAAAAACTTTGACAACTCGGCTATGGAGAATCTGTGCAAAAAGAGCTGCTTAACTACAAGGGCAGTGCGTTATATGTGTTTGTGATGTTATTTAGCAGGATGTAAACAGGATAACGATAGAAATTGTGCCATAGTTTACAGTTTGGCTGCGATATATGGTTCTTTCGGCAGGCACATCCGGTTTGAACATGGCTTCTAGTCAACGTTTAGTTGAAAAAAAAATCCAAGTCATGATTTTTCACCTGACACGATTACCCCTCCCCCATTTTTAACAGCTGTAAATGGGCATTTGACGAATACGCTAGGGAAGGTAAACACAACAAGGAAGGCAATTGGCCATCTCCTACTTAATAGTTGCTTTGACTTAGTACATGAAGTGTTATCTTCATCTCCGACGACAGCTGCTGCCATGGGACCTACCTTTACTTAGCACATGAAGTGTTACTTTCATCTACCTTTACTTAGTTCATGAAGTGTTACCTTCATCTACCTTTACTTAGTTCATGAAGTGTTACTTTCATCTAACTTTACTTAGTACATGGAGTATTACTTTCATCTACCTTTACTTAGTTCATGAAGTGTTACTTTCATCTAACTTTACCGTTACCCTCTTTGGGACGAGACAGCCAGTATCACCCCATTTGTTCTTACATGTCTTTTATGACATACCTGAGACAGTATACTGTTGTTATTCTTTGCCCCCCCCCCCTTTTCATTCATTCATTCATTCATTTTTCTTTTGCGCTGAAGTTAGCGCATAGGGCAGAGGTCAGATCTCTCCAATTCTGTCTGTTAAAAGCTATTCTGTCCAGTTCTTGAATAGTATGAATATTGGTTGTTTTACTTTCTCTAAGTATTGTTCTCCTGAGAGTTTCTTTTGGTCTACCCCTGGCTCTTTTGCCTGTATGTATCCACTCAAGAGATTGGTGGTGTATTCTGTTGGTGTCTGCGCGTAGGACATGCCCGATGTAGGACCAATGGCGTTTTCAGATAACATCTGTGATGAAATTTTGATGTGTCTCTTCTCTGATTTCATCATTTGATTTGGATTCACTCCAATGGGTGTTAGTTATAGCAGATATAATTAATGTTAACAAATGTGTTTACATATTTCTGGCTAACTTGTCGACACACCTACATACACATACACGCATAAGCATCCAATCACAAACACTATCGAACAAACATACATACACACACAAGTACACACACGCACACACCATTCCTCTTTTTTCCCATTAACAATTTCAATCATCAACAATTCCCATAACAATTCCCATAACAATTTCTTCCTCTCAATTTTCCCCACAAAATAAATAGACGGTTTTTTTTCAATCATCCAGTCCTCTGTTTTTCTACGACATACTCTCCAATGCCAGCAACTACTTCTTAGAGATATTGACCGCTAGGAGAAGACTAGACGAGTGGGGAGATGACCTGTGAGTCGAACGTGCCTCCATTAAACTATTCTACACTACTCGCAGACCGCGACTATCACGCTCAGAACTCACGTTCCAAAAAAGGGGTAGCATTTCTTAATTGAATTAATCGATCAGTCAGTGAGAATGGCTCCCTTGGAAGCATAGGCGTCGAGGTCACACATCCATTTATTTCCTGATTCCGTCATTGTCTTCCTCTCTGTTAAAATATGTCGTCCGTCGCCAAGTTTCTTCTTTCCCCTGACTTCTCTAGTTTTGATTACTTCCCCGTATTTGTCGCACGACCTGACAGACTTAAACTAGAGTTATGCCTCCTAATGTGACCAAATCAATCACTGCTTCTATTTCCGGTACCGATGGTGTCTGCGAGACTTAAGTGGCTACATAGCTGGCTTCTTAACTCAAACGTACAATGAACGAGGTCGGGTGCCACCAGCGTTGCATTAGACCTAAGCTGTAAATTGGTTAGTGAAAGCGAGTACTGGAAACTTTTAGCAAAGATATGCTTCAAAGCAGAGGAAGTCGATTAGTTCAGCCTGAATGTAGTCACATCAGTTCTAATGAATTCCCAATTATTTTGTTGCTGTTTCACTAGCAAGTTGGGATTTTGCAATGTTTAAAAACATAAAAAAAACAGGAACAGAATCGAAACGATTTTCGATAGTTAATCTAACAAGTCAAAGTTTCGAATAGAGGGGCTTAAATGACAATTTTGGGGAATTGGCGGGAAAAACTAAAGGGAGATCACTCTAAAATTTAAGTTTGACATTTCTTTTTAACCCAATAGTTATTAACCCTTTTCGGAACCGTGGTTCACTATTGGAACACTTGTTTTTCAAGTACCTCAATGATACTTAATACAATGGTCATTAACTTTCTTTATAAATAAAGTGACATATTCTTTCCAGAATGTTGTCTTCGTCGTGGATACTCTGAACGCCTCTCTGTTCTGGGTAAGCAGGCCTGCATTAGTCAGAGACATGTGCATACAATCTTCGATGTCACTGGTACATCGTCTTCTTGGTCGTCCTCTTTTTCCCTACCTGGAACTCTGCCCTCTAGAATCAGCCTTTCGACGCCATCGTGTCGCTTTAAGTGTCCAAAGTTATTTTCTTTCTTATGATGGTATTTAGAAGCCATCCTTCATTTAGTTTCAGTAATTTCAAAGCTTCAATGCTCTTCTTTTTTTCTGTCCATGATATTCTTATGATCTTTATGTAGCATTTCATTTCAAATATATTTATTCTTTTGGATATTGTCTTGTTTAAAGTCCAAGTCTCGCATCCATATGTTGCCACTTGGAAAGCACATGATCTTAAAAGGGTTACTTTAGTGTCGTCATTACTGCTTTGGCATAGCCTTCTCATTTGTGTTAATTTGAGTGCTGCAATTGCGAGTCTTCTTCTAATCTCGACCTTCTTTACAACCTGTATACAGACCTGTGTACTATATAACATGGCGCTTATATGTAGTCCCGGTTTCATTGTTCGCTTCTTTCCTGATAAAAACCCTAACGTCGAAACGTCAATCCTGTTCAACTTAAAATTGCTATTTATTTATTTTTTTAAATATTCTTCTCAATATTTACTCGATCATACAGTACACAATTTTACTGCAGTCTCACGATCGCTCAACTTTCTCTAAGGACTGTCCATAAAATACGTCAACAATTAAGGGAAGACTAGAGGAAAATGTTTGACAGCTATTGACAAGGAAAGGGGTTGGTGGACTTTGACATCAACAATATTGTTTGTATACAACAATTATATTGGTGAATTTGAATGTTGTTTTTATACAACAATTATATTGTTGCATTTGATTGTTGTTTTTATACAACAATTATATTGTTGCATTTGATTGTTGTTTTTATACAACAATTATATTGTTGAATATGAAAAAAATCTCTACATCTGAAAGAATAATGTTGTTTTTCGTATTTCTGTTTCTTCTAAAAAATATGTTTTTGGGGTAGAAGGTAAATTTGCTTGCCATAATTAAATAGGAAACGTCACTAAATTGTTTACTGTTGTTCACATGGAAGGTGGGGGTGGGGGGTAACAAATTGTGAACGAACGTGCTGACATTATTTACAATCCACCCCTGACAAGTTATCATAGAAGAATAGTATGGACAGAAGGATGAACTAATGCAGACGTACGCAAAGACCTGAACATAGAAGAAGAATGGTTCATCAAAACTATATAAAGAGACACAATGTTTTAGAAAGACTAATCATTGAGGTCATAGGGAAGAGAACACGAGGCAGACCAAGTATACGATGGACACAGCATATCGAAAACCATCTGAACATGACACTGGAAGAGACTGGGCAGCTTGCACAGAAACTTGAGGCTTACAGAGTGGCAGTGATTACTTCGTTCTGTAAAGGACACATCACAGAAATATAATCAAAGACTATACTAATATCGGTACATTACGGAAATATGTGCCCCTTTTCACTATATTTGATTATTTCCCTTGCCTGTATACATCAGATAACGGATACTTATTTATTAATTTAAAAATAAATTATTTTAGGATTAGGGTTAGTTATGTCAAACACAACTCTCCTAGGATTAAGGTTAGTTATGTCAAACACAACTCTCCTATGGTTAGTTATGTCAAACACAACTCTCCTATGGTTAGTTATGTCAAACACAACTCTCCAAGGATTAGGGTTATTTATGTCAAACACAACTCTCCTAGAGTTAGTTATGTCAAACACAACTCTCCTAGGGTTAGTTATGTCAAACACAACTCTCCTAGAGTTAGTTATGTCAAACACAACTCTCCTAGGGTTAGTTATGTCAAAACACAACTCTCCTAGGGTTATTTATGTCAAACACAACTCTCCTAGAGTTAGTTATGTCAAACACAACTCTCCTAGAGTTAGTTATGTCAAACACAACTCTCCTAGGGTTAGTTATGTCAAAACACAACTCTCCAAGGATTAGAGTTATTTATGTCAAACACAACTCTCCAAGGATTAGAGTTATTTATGTCAAACACAACTCTCCTAGGGTTAGTTATGTCAAAACACAACTCTCCTAGGATTAGGGTTAGTAATGTCAAGCACAACTCTCCTAGGGTTAGTTATGTCAAACACAACTCTCCTAGGATTAGGGTTAGTTATGTCAAACACAACTCTCCTAAAACTCTCCCAGTGTTAGGATTTTTTTTAATTCGTAGCATATCCTATACAGGACGCAGAGATTAACCCAGCATTTTTTGGCTGTGGTGATTTTCTAGGCAATATAAATACGTTCAGTAGTTTACAATTGCTTTCTGAACGGTACGGATGCACAATTGCCTGTAGCGGGGATCGAACTCGATATCTTGGTAGTCACAGACATTGTACCATTTCGTCACAGACATTGTACCATTTCGTCACAGACATTGTACCATTTCGTCACAGACATTATACCATTTCGTCACAGACATTGTACCATTTCGTCACAGACATTGTACCATTTCGTCACAGACATTGTACCATTTCGTCACAGACATTGTACCATTTCGTCACAGACATTGTACCATTTCGTCACAGACATTGTACCACTTCGCCCCAAACATTGTACCACTTCGTCACAGACATTGTACCACTTCGCCAAAGATATTGTACCACTTCGCCACAAACATTGTACCACTTCGCCACAAACATTGTACCACTTCGCCACAAACATTGTACCACTTCGCCACAAACACTGTACCACTTCGTCACAGACATTGTACCATTTCGTCACAGATATTGTACCACTTCGCCACAAACATTGTACCACTTCGTCACAGACAGTGTACCACTTCGCCAAAGATATTGTACCACTTCGCCACAAACATTGTACCACTTCGCCACAAACATTGTACCACTTCGCCACAGACATTGTACCACTTCGTCACAGACATTGTACCATTTCGTCACAGATATTGTACCACTTCGCCACAAACATTGTACCACTTCGTCACAGACAGTGTACCACTTCGCCAAAGATATTGTACCACTTCGCCACAAACATTGTACCACTTCGCCACAGACATTGTACCACTTCGTCACAGACATTGTACCACTTCGTCACAGACATTGTACCACATTGTACCACACTTCGCCACAGAGCCGGACAAGTTATGATTAGTTATGTCAAACACAACTGTCCTAAAACTCTTCTAACCCTAACCCTAACAAATTAATACTTAAATTAACAAATAAGTATCCGTTGTCTGGTGAATACTTACAAGGGCAATAATCAAATGCGGTTGCAGAGGGGGGTGGCCCACGTGTCTCCATGAAGTACCCAAATATCTTTAAAACTAAAATGTTCCGCCTGTTCTCCAAGATCTAAAAGCAACAGTTATTTTCGTAATCACAATCTCTGGACCGAGACGAGATTGCAATTTTCGCGAGACTATAGTTTTCGGAAAGAGATCTGGTAATTGAAAACTATAAATAGCACAGTGTTATACATTTTAAAACGGGTTATATATTATAACATCAGGTCAGGTCAACTCGGGGGATAAAAAAAATGCACGGAGCAGAATGTAGCTAATAAACCCACGTCTTTCTTAGAATTCTCCGTGACCATCCAGACTTTACAAAAACCTGCTGGATCAATGGAAAGTACCACGTCCATCTAGTTAAAGTTATGATATTGCGTCACAAAAAGAGGCGGCTGTAACCAAAACTAGCAATAACCGACTACATAATGTTAATAATGTTACTATAAGACTAACTATCAAAATCCTAGTATTCAGGACTAGGCTGTGTCAGGTCAGTATTCAGGACTAGGCTGTGTCAGGTCATTATTCAGGACTAGGATGTGTCAGGTCAGTATTCATGACTAGGCTGTGTCAGGTCAGTATTCAGGACTAGGCTGTGTCAGGTCATTATTCAGGACTAGGATGTGTCAGGTCAGTATTCATGACTAGGCTGTGTCAGGTCAGTATTCAGGACTAGGCTGTGTCAGGTCAGTATTCATGACTAGGCTGTGTCAGGTCAGTTTTCAGGACTAGGCTGTGTCAGGTCAGTATTCAGGACTAGGCTGTGTCAGGTCATTATTCAGGACTAGGATGTGTCAGGTCAGTATTCAGGACTAGGATGTGTCAGGTCAGTATTCATGACTAGGCTGTGTCAGGTCAGTATTCAGGACTAGGCTGTGTCAGGTCAGTTTTCAGGACTAGGCTGTGTCAGGTCATTATTCAGGACTAGGATGTGTCAGGTCAGTATTCAGGACTAGGCTGTGTCAGGTCAGTATTCAGGAATAGACTGTGTCAGATCAGTATTCAGGACTAGGCTGTGTCAGGTCAGTATTCAGGACTAGGCTGTGTCAGGTCAGTATTCAGGACTAGGCTGTGTCAGGTCAGTATTCAGGACTAGACTGAGTCAGGTCAGTATTCAGGACTAGACTATGTCAGGTCAGTATTCAGGACTAGACTGTGTCAGGTCAGTATTCAGGACTAGACTGAGTCGATGACGAAACCTATGCTTAAGAAAGTTAACTTAATTTCTATATCTAGACGTATGGGTGTAGAAGAAAACAAAACAGCAGATATACTTTACAGTGTGGCCATAATGACTAGTGGTAGTTCAATGGACTGTTACGATATTTTGAATGAAATCATAGAGTTGGACCAGTTGAAAAATTTGGGACATTTAATCTTCCGTATCTATTGCTAGAATGCAGGACCTGGAAGTGAAGCATGGTGTTGCAAGAAATGAGCAGCATATAGGAATCAAAAGAAAAGGGATCAACAAACACTGAACCAGAACAGTAAGTTGGCTATGGACTTGTCTGGCTGAGGACCTATGGTCTTGTCCGGAGTGCGATGATGATTTGATGACTTACTTTACATTAAATATTTCTCCCTTTATGTTAACTTTACATTAAATATTTCTCCCTTTATGTTAACTTTACATTAAATATTTCTCCCTTTATGTTAACTTTACATTAAATATTTCTCCCTTTATGTTAACTTTAAATTAAGTAATTCTCCCTTTATGTTAACTTTACATTAAATATTTATCCCTTTATGTTAACTTTAAATTAAGTAATTCTCCCTTTATGTTAACTTTACATTAAATATTTCATCCAGTGTGTCAACATTTCTCTTCTGTTAAATTTCCACTGAACAATTTATGTGAACGTTGGGATATGCGTTATTTCAGAATGAGAAATACAATTTCATTTTACTGTCTAGCTAATGATCTCTAGCCGCGCACTTCATTTGTCACGTCAAGTACTTCACCTGTCACGTCAAGTACTTCATCTGTCACGGCAGGCATTCATATCAAATGTTTGGTTGCACAACATTGTATTTTAACTACAGTTTTCTTCACAAATAGGGAAAATTTTGGTGCACAAAAGTCTTAATTGTTCATTTAGCCGCTAGCCAAAGAAGAAATGGTAAAGCAAAATGAATTAAAATGGTTACTAAAAACACTTACCTTACCTATGAATAAAAATATATAAAAAGTATATAAACACAAATACAATAAAACTACACAGGACAAATTTCAACGTGTACGGTCCAAATGGGACCTTTTTTCAAGAGACAAATAACTATAAAACACAACAATAATACATAAAATAGATTACTGAAATCTCTTATGTTCTCCCTATTCTTCTATATATCCAAAGAAGTATGCCCGGCTCTGTGGCGAAGTGGTACAGAGC
Organism: Meghimatium bilineatum; assembly: GCA_034231615.1. Taxonomy (NCBI): domain Eukaryota; kingdom Metazoa; phylum Mollusca; class Gastropoda; order Stylommatophora; family Philomycidae; genus Meghimatium; species Meghimatium bilineatum. The sequence goes on along the minus strand of CM067310.1, from coordinate 7,854,470 downwards.
GCGTCTGTGACGGCAAAAGTACCGAGTTCGATCCTCACCACAGGCAATTGTGCATCCGGACCGTTCAGAAAGCAATGGCAACCTACTGACGTATTTATATTGCCTAGAAAATCACCACAGCCAACAAATGCTGGGTTGATAGCTACGTCCTGGATAGGATATGCTACCAATCCAAAGAAGAAGCAACATAACTTGTTTTCTAACCTACAGTACATACAGTAGGGGATCTCCTTGGCTTAGTGGTTAAGCTGTTCGCCTTGTGTTCAAGAGGTCACAGGATCGAATCCGGCTCGTGTCGTCTTGTTTATAAGGATTATATGGATTATTTTCGGAGATACCTGTGGATTATCACTTCAAGCTACGGAGTTACGTGCTATGATTGGTACTCTCGGCAGAGAGTAACGGAGTACATATGGGAAACCGAGTACAGTGACGTCGATCTTCTACGGCTTTAAACCCCTTTAAACGCAGAGAACCTCGTTGATATTAACTACTCGTAAACAAGATTCATCGCATGCACTTGAATTCACGTCTCGAATGTGTGTCGAGCTAATCTATTATAATCTGTGTAAGAGAGTCGACGTAATCTCGGTATCAGGATTAGACTAATCTAATCTGGAGTAGATTAAGTTCTGTATGACCCATTTGGTTCTGGTTAATGTCAAGATTAGAAACCTCTGATCTGGCTAGACTTGTCATGTCTAATTAATTTTTTCTCCTTGATCTGTCCTTCCATTAAATTAAACTCTAGCAGCCGATGTGTGTGTGTGGGGGGGGGGGGGGGGATTATTATAGGTGGCCGATATTCCACAATAAAATATTAATATCTAAACAAATTACAAACAAGTTAAATATGAGAATTATAAAATGCTACATCTATTCTATATTAATGTATGGCTCAGAAACATGGACACTAAATAAACAATTAGAAGACAGAGTTGATGCCTTTGAGATGTGGGTATATAGAAGAATAGGGAGAACATCATGGAAAGAGAAGAAAACAAATAAAGAGGCGCTAAAGACACTTAATATGAAGAAAGAACTACTAAGAGAAATACAGATCAGGCAAATAAAATACTTTGGACACATTAAAAGACATGACACCTTATTGAAGACCTTACTTGAGGGCAAAGTCAGAGGGAGGCGAGCGAGAGGTAGGCAGAGATACAAGTGGGAGAGTAACATCACACGATGGACAAGTTACAGTCTAGCAGAATGCACCACCAAGACAAGAGACAGTGGATGTTGGAGATCCGTTGCAGCCAACCTTCGTTGGGGAGACAGCACTTGATGATGATGATATTCCCACCTGTTCTTATTTCTTTTCTATGTCAGGCAACATCTTTTTCTTTCCCCTCGATCCCTATTTCTATCTAAACCTACCTCTTCCATGCCTCCCCATAATCTTGGTAGATCATTTTAATTAAGTGACGTCTCCGCAACGAAGGTTGGCTTCAACAGACCTCCAACATCATTTGTCTTTTATCTTGGTGATGCACTCTGTAATACTATACCCTGTTCATCTTGCGATGTTATTCTTCCACTTGTATCTCTGTTTCCCTTTTTTATCGCCTTCCCTTGACTTTACCCTCAAATAAGGTCTTCAACAAGGTGCCATATCCTCTAAAATGTTCAAAATATTTTGTTTGTTTGTTTTATATTTCGTTTAATAAATCTTTCTTCATATTAAACGTTGTTAGAACCTGTTTGGTGGTTTTCTTCTCTTTCCATGATGTTCTCCCTATTCTTCTATATACCCACATCTCAAAGGCATCAATTTTGTCTTCTAATTGTTTATTTAGTGTCCATGTTTCTGAGCCATACATTAATATAGAATAGATGTAGCATTTTATAATTCTCATTTTTAACTTGTTTGTAATTTGTTTAGATATTAATAATTTCCTCATGTCATTGAAGGTACTTTTAGCCATTCCTATTCTCCTTTTAACTTCTGTTTCACATCGGCCATTATTTGTGACTATGTGTCCAAGATATTGATAATGTTCTACTTGTTGCATTTTCTCTCCTTGTATGTTTATGTTTACCTCCTGTTCTTCTATGTCTTTGCTGATTATCATGGTTCATTATTATCAATATTTTCTTTATGTCACTGGAAGTACTTTTAACCATTCCTGCTCTCCTTTTCCTTTTTAACATCTACCATCAGTGGTTAGCGCACTGGCTTCGCATATGAGTGGTCCTGGGTTATTTCCCCAGCTGAGGCGGAAATGTTTTCAGATCGCAATGGCTCCCAGGTCGACCCAGCCTTAAATGGGTACCGGATTAATCCGGGAAGTAAAGACTGCGAGGGAGAAGAGATGGCTACCGCCCTCATTTGCAGAGCCTGTGAAATGGGAGATCGCTAACATCTCACACCCCTACGGCATTAATAAATGCTATGGATTTACATTTATATCCATGGATTATCCTTGTCATGCGTGATATCCCTTTATTTATATCCCTTTCCCCCTGATGTTCAATAATTCGTATATCACCCTATATAATGTTCTCCCTCATTCTACGTTCACTTGTTTTACGCTTCCTTAGATCTCATTACAACTATTCCATCACTATCGTATAGCCGCCATTACGTCTTGTACCCTGGGGTTTAGCAGAAATTCTCGTGAGTAATTCTGGAACGAATTACAATCCCATTACTCGCTGTATTCATATTGAAATTGCCGGTTTGGACATTCCGGTGAAATATTTGGTTCTTTTGAAAGTCTGGACTAAAAACCTCATCTTTTTTATAGAGATGCTGTGTGGTCAAAGGTGGAAAACGTGTTGACTGAAGTTGCGAGGCGAGTAGATGCCATCTGAGTGGACCTGGTTCAAATCCTGTATCTTTTTAAAAAATCTTTTTAAATTAATAAATTCTCGATGCTAATAAATTCTAATAAATAATAAATGCTATATTATATTCATTTACCCAAGTTACATCTGCAGCAAGCTTGCTTCTGTTTATATATTAATTATATTTACAAGTTAGCCAAATTTGGTCATTGGTAGTTTTGAGTACTTCTGGGACTTACTAATGTTATACATGTTTGTTTTCCTCGAGGAATTTACATACATGTGCTGTCTGTGGTGTTGTCTGTGTGTCAATTGACTGGTCTATTTTCATAGCAGCTTGAGAATATACACTTTGAAAGACTTGACTGAAGTCGAATTGTTTTTTTTATAGATGCCGTGTGATCGAAGTTGAAAACGTGTTGACTCAAGTTGCGAGGCGAGTGGGTGCTATATGAGCGTCCTAGTTCTAATACTGTTTTCTGTATGATTTGTCGTTGGTTGTTGGATCGGTGATCGAGGTGCTGGATCGGTGATCGAGTTGTGGGAGCGGTGATCGAGTTATTGGATCGATGATCGAGTTATTGGAACGGTGATCGAGCTGTTGGATCGATGATCGAGCGGTTGGATAGGTGATTGAGCTGTTGGATCGGTGAGCGAGTTGTTGGATCGATGATCGAGCTGTTGGATCGATGATCGAATTGTTAGTGAGGCCGTTTGATAAACACTACTTAGTCGAAGTTTTTTGGAGATTTGTAATCTACGTTGTTTTGGCGGTAATCTTCAAGTATTCATTATCATCACCAATACCACCATCATCATTGTCATCATCATTACCATATCAGCACCATCATCATAATTACCATTATCATCATTAGAAGTATCATTACCATCATCATTACCATATCATCATTACTTTACCATCATCATTACCGTCATCATTATTACCGTCATCATCATTACCAACATCATTCCCATATCAACATCATTACCACCATCATTACCATATCATCATTATTACCATCATCATTACCTTCATCATCATTGCCATATCATCATCTTTACGATTATCATTACCATTATCATTACCATGCTCATTACCAGAATCATCATCAACATTAACGCCTGTGTGTTGAAGAGAACCGAATCGGAAGTAAAGAATAGAAACATTGTTTGGACTCGAAACACAATCGAGTCGGATGGCTGCTGGAACAGAGGGCGGAGCACTTATGGGAATGCCCAACGTGCCGTGAGGCCAGTTTCTAATCATGAATCAAGAAATATTGTTTATCGTACGAATCGACTGTAAGCTCAAAGTGGCCCAGAGCCATGTTTGTGCGTGTGTGGTCGTCCATCTCCCAGGCGATGATGACAACAGTTTTAGATTTGCATGCTTGCATCTCCCTGGTGTGTGTGACTGTCCATCGCAGGAGACAATGACAACAGTTCCAGACTTGTGTTCTTGCATCTCTTTGGCGTGTACGGGGATGACTGAAAAATCCCATCCTGGCGTAGAATCCCATAAGACTTACACGTAAAACGTTCAATCCTGGTGTAGAAGAATCCCATAAGACTCACACGTAAAACGTTCAATCCTGGCGTAGAAGAATCCTATAAGACTCACACGTAAAACATTCAATCCTGGCGTAGAAGAATCCCATAAGACTCACACGTAAAACGTTCAATCCTGGCGTAGAAGAATCCCATAAGACTCACACGTAAAACGTTCAATCCTGGCGTAGAAGAATCCCATAAGACTCACACGTAAAACGTTCAATCCTGGCGTAGAAGAATCCCATAAGACTCACACGTAAAACGTTCAATCCTGGCGTAGAATCCCATAAGACTCACACGTAAAACGTTCAATTCTGGCGTAGAAGAATCCCATAAGACTCACACGTAAAACGTTCAATCCTGGCGTAGAATCCCATAAGACTCACACGTAAAAATGTCAATGCAAACTATCACTGACTGATTCATTCGAGATTTAACACTAACTAAGCAATATCTTGGACACATAGTCACAAATGATGGCAGATGTGAAACAGAAGTTAAAAGGAGAATAGGAATGGCTAAAAGTACTTTCAATGACATGAGGAAATTATTAATATCTAAACAAATTACAAACAAGTTAAAAATGAGAATTATAAAATGCTACATCTATTATATAT